>PVJD01003957.1:0-149319 GCA_004026545.1 Mormoops blainvillei | reverse complement strand
GAGCGAGAGTGGGTAAAAAGGATCCTGTCTTCCAAATATCAGGTATCTGTGCTGCTCTGATCACTGACTGCTGCTTCTGGTCATAGAGGTAAAAAAGAAGACAGTAGCCACTGCTGTTGCACTTTCTCTCACTGTTGCAAGTCCTTCCTCATCAGAATGAAGTGACATCCAGGATATTTAAAGGGGCACCACCATTTTTTATTTGCCATTTTTCACTTTTTTCCATTTTGGAAGCCAGATATTAAAGACCAGAATGTGCAAAAACAACAACATATATGGAAAAAATTAGAAAGTGACTATGTATACCCAAGGAAAGGCTCAGGAAAGACTGGAGAAGACATTAAGTTTATTTCTTATCCTTATCCTTGGCACAGAGACTGATGATACTGATAATGATGATGATGATGATGGTGATGATGTAACAAAAACAGCAAGCCCTGAGCAAAGGAGGCAACCTGATTTCCAGAGTTACCACATTATTAGATTCAAATACCCCATGTTCAACCAAAAAATCCCAAAGCATACAAAGAAACAGTAAAGTACAGCTTGCTAAAAGGGGGGTAAAAATCAACATAAACTGTTCCTGAAGAAGATCCCCCCAGCAGAAAAGACAAAGGTTTTTTAAAAGCTGTCTTAAAAAGTACAAATTGGCAGTTAACAAAATAGTCACAGGGATGTAAAGTATAGCATAGAGAATACAGTCATTATTGCAGTAAATATGCATGGCATCCGGTGGATACTAGACTTATTGAGGGGTTCGCTTTGTAAGTTACCTAAGTGTTTAACCATTAAGCTGTACATCTGAACCTAATATAATATTGAATGTAAATCGTAACTTAAAAAATTTTTAAAAATCTGTCTTAAAGATGCTCAAAGAATGAAATAAAGATATGGAGAAAATCAAGAAAATAATGAACAAAATGGAAATATCAATTTAAAAAAAGAAAAACTTAAAAAGAAATTCTGGAGCTAAAAAGTACAATAACTACAATGAAAAATTCACTAGAGGAATTTATAAAATCAGACAATCAGGAAGAAACAAAAATCAGTGGACTTGAAAACAGAACAACAGAAATTATTAGATCTGAAGAAAAAAGAACGAAGAAGTAAACAGAGCCTAAGAGACCCATGAAACACCATCAAGAGAAGTGTATTGCGGGAGAAAGAGGCAGAGAGAATATTTACAGAAACAATTTTTCCCAATTTTTAAAATTTTTATTTATTGATTTTGGGGAAGAGAGGAGAGAAAAATATCAATTTTGTTGTTCCACTTATTGATTGGTTAGTTCTTGTATGTGCCCTGACTGGAGATCAAGCCTGAAACTTTGGTGTATGGGGACAATGTTCTAATAAACTAAACTAGCCGGTCAGGGTGAAAACCACCCAAATTTGATAAAAAGTCATGAATATCAACATGCAAAAAGCTCAACAAACTACAAATGAAATGAACTAAAATGTATTTACAGAGAATTCTGAAAGCAGAAAGAGAAGTTAATCACTACAAACAAGAGATCCTAAATAAGGATTAATGTCCACGGACTTCTCCTTCAGTAATTTTGGAGGCCAGAATACAATGAGCAGATTAATATTGTCAAAGCTCTAAAAAATAAAACTGTCAACCAAGAATCCTATACCTGGGAAAACTTTCATTCAAAAGAGAAGGAAAAATTAGCATTCCAAGATAAACAAAAGATGAGAGAGTTTGCTACCACTATATCTGCTCTGCAAAAAATGGTCAAGGGTTATGAAATGACAGTAGATAGTAACTTTAAAGCTACATAAAGAAATAAAGATCTCAATAAAGGTAAATGCATGGGCAACCACAATAGCAGTATCACTGTAACAATGGTTTGTAACTGCAATTTTTGTTTCTGTACAATTTAAGAGACTAATACATTTAAAGAAAAAAACAATTACTAAAGTAAAAAGCTAGTTATTAGTATAACTTTGTAACCACAAATATTGTCTATAAAATTTAATAAGAGATTAATGCATTTAAAAGAATTATTACTTTATGATTCTGAGCACACAATATATGAAGAAGTAATCTGTGACATTAACAACTGAAAGGGGTGGTGATGAAGCTGTAAAGAAGTAGTTTTTGTATATCATTAAAATTAAACTAGTATAAATTCAATTAGAGTGTTATAACTTTAAAATGTTACTGTAGTCTCCGTAACTACAAAAAGAAAACTGCTATAGAATATAAACAAAAGGAAGAAAGGAATTTAAGCATTTCACTACAAAACAACTGACTAAACACAAAAGAAGACAGGAATACAGGAAATGAGGAATTAAAAAGCTATCAGGCACATAGAAAACAAATAGCTTAGGAACAGAAGTCCCTCCTAATTAGTAATTATTTTAAATGTAAATGAATTAAACTTTCCAACCAAATGAGAGATTAGCAGGGTGGATCGATGCATGTGATCCAACTACATGCTGCCAACAATGAACTCACCTTGGATCCAGAAATGACCAGGTTCAAAATAAAGGACAGAAAAAGATATTCCATGCAAATAAAAAATAACCCAAATCAAAAAGGTTACAAGAAAGCAAGAGGCTATAACAAACATTTTTGCATCTAATGTATATATCAAAACACCTGAAGCAAAAACTGGCATAACTGAAGGGAGAAATAGATGGTTCTAAGATAATAACTGGAAACTGCAATATCCCACTCACAATAATCAACAGAACAACCAGACAGAAGGAAACTGAAGACTTAGCACAATAAACGAACTAAACCTAACAGACACAGATAAAGAACACTCTATGCAACATTTAAATTTAAGAATACATATTCTTCTGAAGTGCACCTGGGTCATTTTTCAGGACAGACCATATGTTACGCCACAAATTAAATCTCAATATATTTTAAAATACAGATATTATATGAAGTATCTTCTCTGATTGTCATCAACAAAAGGAAAACTGGAAAATTCATAACTGTGCTGTTTAATTTTGGAAATTAAACCTTGTACTTTTAAATAACCTCCTGATCAAAGAGGAAACCACAAGGGAAATTCACGGCACTTAGAGAACGAAAACAAAAACACAGATACCAAAACTTATGTATGTTATGCTAATAATGTATAGCTATAAACACTTACCTAAAAAAAAAAAGGAAAAATCTCAAATCAGTAATGTAACTTTACAACTTAAGTAATCAGAAAACAAAACTAAACCCAAATCTAGCAGAAAAAGAAAATAAAGACGACCTCAGAGATAAACGAAATAGAGTATAGAAAAACAGTAAAGGCAATGAAGCAAAAGTTCGTTCTATCAGAAAAAGATGAAAAAATTGGCAAAACTTTAGCTATATGAGCTAAGAGAAAAGGTATAAATTATAAAAATCAGAAAGTATAGACATCACTACTGACTCTACAAAAATAAACTGGATTATAAGAGTATTATGAACAATTGTATGGCAACAAATTGGATAACCAAGATGAAATGGACAAACTACCAGAAACAAAAAAGACCAAGTCAGAAGTAAATATAAAAACCTCAACAGGCCTATTAACTACTAGAGATTAATCAGTAATCAAAAATCTCTCAATAAAGAAAAACCCAGAAAATGATGGCTTCATTGGTAAATTATACTAAACATTTAAAGAACTAATACCAATAGCCTCAAACTTTCTGGAAAAACTGAAGAGAAGGTAACATTTCCAAAGTTACTCTGTGAGGCCAGCATTATCCCAAAGTTAGACAAATACACTACAAGAAAACTGTAAACCAATATCCCTTCTGAACACTGATGCAAAAATCCTCAATGAATACTAGCAAGCCAAATTCAGCAGTATATTAAAAGGATTATAGACAAACGGGATTTATTCCTTGAATGCAAAGGTTGTTTAACATAACATGGCATATATCATCAATACAATATGCCACATGAACAGGAGGAATGAAAATAACCACATATTATCTCAACAAATGTAGAAAAGGTATTTGACAAAATTCAAAATCTTTTCATGATAAAAACACTCAGCAAACTAGAATTAGGACTAGAAGGAAAATACCTCAACATATTTGACAATGTCAAGACCAATCAATGGAGGAAAGGATAGTCTCTTAGTTTTTTAAAAATTGTTTATTTTTATTATATTTTTCCCATTACCATTTATTCCCCTTATATCCTCTTCCACCTTTACCCACTCCCCAAAAATCACCACACTGTTGTGTCCATGTCCATGAGTCCTTTTTGTTTTTAGCTCAATATCTCCACCCCTAATCCTCCCTCCCAGCTGTCAGTCTGTTCTCTATTTATGAGTCTATTTTGCTTGTTAGTCCAGTTTGTTCAATAGATTCCACATATGAGTGAAATCATATGGTATTTGTCTTCCTCTGCCTGGCTTATTTCACTTAGCACAATGTTCTCCAGATAAGTCTTTTCAACAAATGGTATAGGAAAACTGGATATTCATATGCAAAAGAATGAAGTTGGACTCTTACTTAAACCATATACAAAAATTAACTCAAATGGATCAAAGGTCTAAATAAGAATAAAACAATAAAATTCTTAGAAGAAAACATAGGACAAAAGCTTTAGGACATTGGATTTGGCAATAATTTCTTGCATATGATGCCAAAGGCACAAGTAACAAAAGAAAAAATAATGGTATACTACTGCTCACTTCTTCCTGACTCCATATGCTGTGATGTCATATTGACTAAAATCAGCCGTGGCAGGAGTACGAAATGCTGTTACGTCACTGCCTTTTCCTCCCCGCCTTGAGTGCTGATTGTTAAACCTTTACCAGCTGAAATCACTGAATTAATGATTTTTTATAATGTCTTAATTCTGAAATAACCAAGAAGGTGACAAGATTCTGTCTTGCCTGTTAGAGACAACATAATGAAATTGCCTCAAGAGTTTTCTTTCCTATACTTTGATGATTCTCCTTGTATAACAAAAGAATTCACAATTATCTAGGGCTTTTATGTGTTAGGACTTTGTTAGGGCATTTTGTAAAGATTTACTGTTTGTCACAACCACCATTTTGCAATATAAATAATAAAATTCATAATAAAATTAAATTCTGGAATTAAAGAAGTTAAAATTGGTGTATGGATTACTGTAACATTTTTACTGTATTTATAAACAGTAAAAAGAAAGCAATATATACTTTAGAAAACAATGCTAAATTAAAATTGTTTAAAAAGAGGACATAAAAAACAGAATTTGGTCTTATAACTATTACATAAAAATATCACTAAATTAACATTTAATACATGAAAATATTGCTGAGCTAACCCCTGTCTTAAATTTTCCTAAGTTGTTTTCCAACTATTTTCTTTCAGATAAAATTTCAATATGATCTACACTCATCTCTACCACTTGTTTACAAACGGCATCTAGTTTTTAGGGACTCCCAAAACACACAAAAAAAATGAGTTAAAAAAAAAGAGCTTTAAAATACACTAAGGAAATGGGAAGGATAATGAACTAGCGCTTTGACTCATACAAATATACCTATGCAAGGGTGTGTTACTCCTGAAAGTCATGAAAATACTGAGATGACATGCCATATCAACTCGTACAAAAAAGGTGTACCAACTAATTATAAACTAGATGTCAATCTGTATTAACTTTTATCTATAAAATGGTATTAGGAAACAAAAGTGTTTTACTGTTCATGTTATAGATTTAATGTAGAATAAAAATAATTTTTCTTTAGGAAAAGGCTACTATGGTAGTAATCATTCAGAATTTAGGAATAGGCAGTGAGATTAAAAAAACAACAACAACACAGGTAATCTATTGGCACAACTACCCACTGTTCTTCACACATAATTTAAAAAATACTCGTGTGCTTCCTAACACATTCTGCATCACTCAAGTCTTATGTAATCTCAAAGTCTCTATGTCCAATGTATAACAATTTCTCATCTAAGTCACATAATATATTAGGGAAGTTGTTTTGTTTCTAACTTTAAGTAGCATTAAAAAATAAATATACTCTCATCACATTAAGGACAAAGTACAGCACACTTTAAGTGACAAGGATAACTATCCTCAAAGTAAAAAAAGAAAATCAATGATGTAATCAAAGTTATATTAAAAAGAATAGGTAGAAAAATGTCTTCAAAAGACTTTTACCCACCATGTGATCAATACTACATCTGCATTCCTGAAAAACAAAAAGTTTTAAGGGCTGGAAGGATTCTTAAAAATTAGTGCATTCTGCTGCCTCCCTCCCCCCCTTCCATTTCCCTTAAATGATATCAAAACAATGTGTTCTGACTTTAATCCACTGCAATATTCACTATATTAATAATGTATATTAAGACAATAATAATATTAATAACAGGCGTACAGAAAGCAGAGTTCAATTTTTACCATGTTCATGATTGGCATATAATTAGCAACCAAACTGTAGAAAATGGCAGCTACATTTATGCCAAGCAATTATAATCAACCAATAACATTAGCAGGTGATTTATTTACTCTGCAGGAAATGTAGGTAATGGGATAAACTGTTTCTGGCTAATTAATTACCAATGTAGAAAAGGTACACATAGGCTTGAAGTAGTTACAACTCTCCCAGAATACATAACCTACACTTACTCTTAGAGCTTCTTTACATGTATCTGGTACAAAATAAATAATTCTAAATTCTGTTAAGACTACCCTTAAGACAAATGCCATAGCCATTACAAATATACTCTGAAAAATATTCTGTATACAGTTGTGAAATGAAACACATTTCTAACTAATCCTAATTAATAGCTGAATATACTTCTTTCTAGGGTTAAGGAGTTCTGGAAGTATATAAATTTCATCAAACCTCCATGGTTAACAATGAATAAAATTCATAAATTACAGAGTAAAGATAAATTAAAGGATCAGTAGCCCTGCCCTTGTTTCTATCCAAAGAAGACATTTTATATTGAATTAACATAAAGATATCCATAGTGGAAACAGCAATTGTAAAGTGAATGTTTAATACAAGACTGAATCAAAACGAATAACTATGAAAGAATATATATTGCCCAAATAATTTGACATCAATAACCTTTAGGATCCATTAAGAACGTGGTTTGTTAACAAATGAGAACAAAACAGAGTCGCGTTTTAGAATCAGCATAGTACTAGATCTTTCTGAACTTTTGATTTCCTACCAGTGTCTTGGGATTAGAAATGAAGTATTATTTATTATAAACTAAAGAAAAATTATGTATGATGGATTTTAAAATGAGAAAAAAGCAACAGATTCAAATGCACTTAAATGTTAATAATGCACTTAAATGCACTAAAATGTTAATAATTAAATGTTAATAATAAAAAAAAATGTTTTTCACACTCTTGACATCCTAACAGACATGACCAGATTTGAGCAGAATATAAATTGCTGCAAATAGACTGGCTGGAGCCAGCTTTAGAAAGGTGACTATAATAATGAAGGAGGAAAAATACAACTACGTAGGGGTATTTGAAAGAACAGCTTTGCATTCCAACACAGATCTGAACAGATCTAAGTTGGTTAAGACATATGAGTCTAAATACTTCTCTAGCTAGATAAATACTTTTGGAACCATAAACATTTTAATGAGGTCTTAAAGTATTTCAATCTAGTAGTAACGAAAATAACTTTTTTTCCTTTGTTAAGGTTAAATAGATGTTAATTATGAAAAAAAAAATACACCTGAACAGGTGAAGTCTAAATTTAAGAAAAGTGAATCGAATATCAGCATAAATATATTAAAAATCTGTTATAGATGAAGGAAGAGGGGGAAAAGAAATGATTTCCCTACAGTACCAGGCTAGGAGTTCAAAGAGAAAAGGGGAAGAAGAAAGGTGGTTACTGAAAATGTATGTTTGCCTGAGTGAAGAGTCCAAAATAAAATAATTTAAAGTATGGACAATAGAAAGCGCAGGAACTGGGCACATTACACTCCTCTTCACCCCTTCCAAAATGTTAGTACTGTGTAAAAGGAATTTGGAATAGTAACTAATTAAAGCATATGGGCTTTGCAGTTAAGATAAGCTGAGTCCCATCCAGTTTCCACCACCCATTATCCATCTGACTTTTAAGAATTAAATGAGGTAATACAGAGTACTCAAATCTGCCTGACATGTAATAAAACTTCAATAAATATTAGTAGCAATGGCGAGGTTGGTCTCTAGGTGATATCACTAGCCTGTAATAGAACAGTTGCTATGAGAGGCTGGGAGGTCATTATCTATGCCGGGTAAATCTTTTTAGAGAATGGGAGGGGAAAGAGTTTGAATGATAAAGGTACTTAGGGTCTCAAAAAGTTCATGAATGGATTCTAAGAAGCTTAAGTTAATGGATTCTAAAAACAGTGAGAACACTTCAATCTCCCAATACTCTTACTTCTTCTGAAAGAAATTCTAGGGTATTTTATGGGGGGGGGGGGGAGATTGGGGGGGAAGAAACACCAAGGTCACTGAATAACTAAAACTTCTGAAGATATGTTATTTTGGGAAATAAAGAGCAAAACTCCTATCATAAAATTACTATACTTGTTTTCCACAAGCATTCAAAACAGACAAAGCCAAAAATAAAATAAAATAAAATAAAATAGACCAAGTCAAAAATGGGTATAAATGCATTTTTGTTTCACTAACAACTAAAAATTTGGGAAAGTGGAGTAAAATTAAATATGTATTTTCGAACTACTACGTACTTTATTATAGCTGTTACCTTATGAGCAGATAATTACATGTTTACAAATAGTATTATCTAAAAAGTAATATAGTTAGTAACCAAACCTAAAGTTTTAGTGGTAACTTTCTGAAATGTTTTTGAATCCCAGGAAATATTATTTCATTTTTGAAATAAAAACTTCAAATTCAAATTATGTGATTACTGAAATCAATAATTGGTACCTCAAATAGTTGCCTCATGAACTTTACACTTCTAGACAATATAAAAACTATCCTTTATGAAGGACACCAAGGCATCCTATGAAATATGAAATTATATTGTTATTAAATACATATATTTACTAATTATTAATAAAATTGTATATTTAAACACTGTTCTGAGTTAAGTGGAATTTTAGAAATTAAAAAAAAGAAACAATGGCATGTTTCTCACATAATAGGGAAGAAAGGAAGCCAGTATTTTTTAAATATGTCTATGTCATAAAAAAAGACTTTAAATATGTCTAAGTCATAAAAGAAAGACTGAGGAACTGCTCTAGATTAGAGGATAAGGACACGACAGCTAAATGTCACATGATTTTGTACTGAAGGAACAAAAATGTTATAAGAATATTATTAGGAGAGTTACAAAACTGGAATATGGAATCTACATTAAAGTACTGTATTTATGATAAACTTCCTAAATAAAATAATTATACTGTGATTGTGTAAGGAAATATTTTTGTTCTTAGGAAAAATACACTGAAGTATTAAGGAGTAAAAGGTGGGATATATGTGACTTCAAATAGTTCAAAAATGTGTGTATGTGTGTGAGATGTGTGCACACTGGGGGAGAGAGGGAATGATAAAAACCAGTGTTTTTAACCAATGTTAAAAATTGGTGAATTTGAGTAACGGGTGTATAGGAGTTCTTGTACTATTCTTGCTGAAAGGTGACTCTTTGACAAGACAGGGAATTGATCAAAGGAAGGCACAAAGTACAAATAAACAGTATTAGAAATGAAAATGGGGACAAAACTGAAGGCCCAGCAAAACACTTAGAAAATAATAAATACAATGCAAGGGTTTTATGACCCCAAATTTGAAAACTAAGTGAAATGACTGATTTCCTAGGAAAAAATATAACTTACCAAAACTGATTGAAAAGAAAATAGAAAACCATTAAAGACCTGTAACCATTAAAGAACCTCAATCATTAGAAAGTAAGAATGAAAGGGGAGAAGGGAATGGGAGGTGAGATACAGTGGGATTCCACAAGCACCTCTAGGAAACAGGTCAACCACTGACGGCCTTAAGCAAGAAGGCCACTCCCTGCAGAGAGCTGAGGAGATTACTAACAGCAAAAAAGAGGAAGGATCTGTCACAATAATTAGGACACTACTCAAGCTCTTGGTTGCCATACTAAAGAAAGATATAAAATTCTTCGCCACAGGTAATATTTCTTGCTTCTTTATTTGGCTCTTTCTCAAATCCCCATAACCTATAAGATCTCTGAATTGCCAGAAAAAAAAACCTAAGCTTAAACAATTCTCTTCTCCCTCACTCAACTGGGTCTGCACAGCCCACATAATTCTGATGGAATCAATCTCAATGATTGAATGATTTAATGGCCATGAACCTCTATTTATCGATTTACACAGCAATACCTATGACACAAAAATTATTTAGAAACTCAAGAATATCCAAAGACATATAATGGCTGGAGACTTTCACAGCCTGTGAATAGAAGGAGACCAAAAAAAGATATAAAATTTAAATAATTTAATGAAGTTTAAAAAGGGTGTGGAGGCTGAAATGAAGAAAAGTCTCAAATCAATAAGTGAAGTTTCTACCTTAAGAAATCAGAAAAAGAAGAGGAAGAAAAAGAAAACCAAATCAAGCAGAAAAAAATGAACAAAAAAAAGAAATCAATAAAACAAAAGGGGAAAAATAATCAATGAAACAAAAAGGTAGTTTAAAAAACAATAAAATGATAAATCTCTAGCAAGACTGACAATTTGGAAATAAAGACATAAATCACCAATTTTAGGAATAAAACAGGATATCGCTAAATATCCTGTAGATTTTAAAAGAATTACAACACTAAAAACTTATAAATTAGACAATTTTTAGAAAAAATGGACCAAATCTATAAAAAAAATATTATCAAAACAAAAATGTTAATCTGAGTAGTCCTATAACTGTTAAAGAAATTGAATTTTTAGTTTAAAAGTTCTCAAGAAGAGAACTCTCTACACTGAGAGGGGTTTCACTGGAGAATCTGACCAAATATTTAAAGAGGAACTAACACCAATTTTACATAATCTCTTTCAGAAAATAGAAGAGGAGGGAATAGTTCCCAGTTGATTTTACGAAACTGGTATTACCTGATATCAATACCTGTGGGTATTGCTGACAAATACAGAACCAGAAAAGAAAACTACAGACCAAAATCTCCCATGAACTTAAACACAAAATTCCTCAACAAAATAGTATCAAGTCAAATCCCGTAACATATGAAAAGATTATATACCATGACTAAGTGGAATTAACCAGGTACACAAGGCTGGGTCGACATTAAAAAAAAAAATCAATGTAATCTATCATGTCATCAAGCTAAAGATGTTCTATCTGCTGGCCAAGATGGAGGCGTTGGTAGACGCGCTTTGCTTCCTCGCACAACCAAGGAAGGACAACAACAAATTCAAAAACAAAAAACAACAAGAACTGCCAGAAAATCGAACTGTTGGAAGTCCAACCACCAAAGAGTTAGAGAAGACGGATTCATCCAGACTGCCACAACCAGCCAGAGGTGCCCACCCAGGCAAATCCCCAAGGCTCTGACCCTTACAGCGCAACAGGTGCACCAGGCAAAGAAATATGGTCCAAATGAAAGAATAGATCCAAACTCCAAAAACAGAGCTAAGCAATGAAGAGTAGCCAACCTATCAGATGCAGAGTTCAAAACACAGGTAATCAGGAGGTTCACAGAAATGGTCGACTAGGGACACAAAAATAGAGGAAAAAGTGAAGGCTCTGCAAAGTGAAGTAAAGAAAAATATACAGGGAACCAGGAGTAAAGGGAAGGAAACAGGGACTCAAGTCAATGGCTTGGAGTAGAAGGAAGAAATAAACATTCAAACAGAACAGAATGAAGAAACAAGGATTCAAAAAAATGAGGAGCGGCTGAGGAATCTCTGGGACAACTTTAAACGTTCCAACATCTGAATCACAGGGGTGCCAGAAGCAGAAGAGCAAGAAATTGAAAACTTATTTGAAAAAAATAATGAAGGAGAACTTCCCCAATCTGGCAAAGGAAATAGACTTCCAGGAAGTACAGGAAGCTCAGGGAGTCCCAAAGACATTGAACCCAATGAAGCACACACCAAGGCACATCATGATTACATTACCCACGATTAAGGATAAGGAAATAATCTTAAAAGCGGCAAGAGAAAAGGGAACAGTTACCTACAAAGGAGTTCCCATAAGACTGATTTTTCAAAAGAAACCTTACAGGTAAAAAGGGGCTGGAAAGAAGTATTCAAAGTCATGAAAGACAAGGACCTACATCCAACACTACTCTATCCAGCAAAGTTGTCATTTAGAATGAAAGGGAAGATAAAGTGCTTCCCAGATAAAGTAAAGTTAAAGGAGTTCATCATCACCAAGTCCTTATTACATGAAATGTTAAAGGGACTTATCTAAGAAAAAGAAAATGATCAAAACTATGAACAGTAAAATGACAACAAATGCATAACTACCAGCAGCTGAACCTAAAAAACAAAAACAAAAACAAACTAAGCAAACAACTAGAACAGGAACAGAATCACAGAAATGGAGATCACATGGAGGGTTATCGGCAGAGAAGGGGTGGGGGAGAATGGGGAAAAAGGTACAGGAAATAAGAAGCATAATTGGTAGGCACAAAATAGATAGGGGGAGGCTAAGAATAGTATAGGAAATGGAGAAGTCAAAGAACTTGTATGTACAACCCGTGGACATGAACTAAGGAGGTGGAGTGCTGATAGTAGTGGGGGTGTAGGGTGGAGAGGGATAATGGGGAGAAAAAAAATGGGACAACTGTAATAGCATAATTAATAAAATAGACTAAAAAAAGGATAATTATATAATGTTATTAACCAATGTTATCCCAATAAATTTAATTAAAAAAATAAAAAAGATGTTCTATCTGTTAACAAAAGGCATGTGACAAATTCAAACACCCATTCATAATAAAACTTATCAGCAATTTAGGAGCAGAGAGGAATTATCTGAATTCTATAAAGGTTGTATTTTAAGAACCCTATAGCCAAAATCATACTCTTATGTGAAAGACTGAATGTGTTTCCACCAACTACTGACCAAGGCAAGGATGTCCACTATTACCATTCTTGCTCAACATAGAACTGGAAGTTCTAGCCACTGCAATAAAAAAAGAAAAAGAAATAAAAGGCATATAGACTGAAAAGGAAGAAACAAAACTGTTCATATTTGTAATGATATGTTTATGTTAAACAATCCCCAGGAATCTAACATAAAACCATATAGTTCAGCAAGGAAACAGAATAAATAAAAATTAACTGCATTTCCATACACATACAACGAGCATGCACTAACCAAAATTATAAACACACTATCATTACAACTGTTCCAAGAAAAATGAAACACTGAAGTATACACCTAACTAAATGTATATAGGATCTATATCCTGAAACTCATAAAATTCTAATAAAAGAATTCAAAGGGGAAAAAAAGAATACAAAGAAGATCTAACTACAGACATATTGCATTCACAGGCTGGAAGATTCAACACAGTAAAGATGTCAATCCCCGCCCCCCGCCAATTGACTCATAAGTTTAACAAAATTCCTACCAAAATCCCAGTAAGGATTTTTATAGACATGGGCAAGATTATTCTAAAATTTATGTGAAAAGCACAGACTCCAGAAAAACTAAAATAATCTTGAGAAGTAAGAATAAGAGACATCACTCTACCCAATACTAGGGCTTACAATATAGCTACAATGATATAGTGTGTGATACTTGGAGAGGAATAGACAAACAGAACAATGAAACAAAATGGAGAACATATCCAAAATGCTCAACTGATTTTTAACAAGAATAGAAAAGTAATTTAATGGAAGAAGAAAAACCTTATCAGCAAATGGCGCAGGGAAAACTTGACATTTGTAGGCAAAAGAAATTAACCTTGACATAACTATCATACATTATAAAAATTAATAACTATACACTTTTAGGAAAAATACATAGGATAAATCTTTGGGACCTAGGGTTAGGTAAAGAGTTCTTAGACTTGACACCAGAATCATGAACCATGAAAGGTAAAATCGATAAATTGAACTTCATTAAAATTAAAAACTTTGTTCTGCGAAACCTGTGGAGATAAAAAGATTCAGAGAAAATACTTGTCAACTATATATCCCAACAAAGAAGTAGTATCTAGAATGTATAAAGAACTCTCAAAACTCAACAGAAAAATAAAAAAGCAATCCAGTGAGAAAAAACGGCAAAGGACATAAACAGGTATTTCACCAAAGAAAGTACACATAAACACATGATTAGCCATTAGGGAAATGCAAATTAAAACCACAATGAGCTATAATTACATACCTATCAGAATGACCAGAATTAAAAATAGTGATTACACAAAATGCTGGCGAGAATGCCTAGAAACTGGGTTGCTGATACGCTGTTGTGGAAATGCAATACAATATAGCCATTCTGGAGAAAAGTTTGGCAGTTTCTTACAGAAGTAAACATGCAACTACCACACAGCCCATCAACTGCATTATAGTCATTTATCCCAGAGAAATAAAACTTATATTTACAGAGAAACTTGAATTGAATATTCATGGCAGCTACATTTGCAGTAGTCCCAAACTGTAAGCAGTCTACAATTTCCTTCGGTGAGTCAATGGGGTTAAACTTTGGTACACAGTTGTTATAGAATACTAGTCAACAATAAAAAGGAACTATTGATACGCTCAACAACCTGGATAAACCCTTGGGGAATTTCTGAATGAAAAAAAAAATCCTGAAGCACATATTTCTGATACCAATTATATAATACTTTAGAAATGACAAATTACAGAAATGGAGAAGAGGTAAGTGATTTCCAGGCCAAGAGGGCGGTAGGTGTGTTTATAAAAGAGTAAGTAACAGGAGAAAGGATTCTTTTGGTTACTGAACTACTCTGTATTTTTTCTATGGTAGTGGATACATGTGATAAAAATATATTGACCTAAATACATACTCAAATGAGTACAAAATTGGGAAAATCTGAGTATAGTGGATTGTGTAGATGTGACTATTTATTCTGGTTGTGATGTACTAGTTTGCAAAATGTTACCATTGGGAGAACTTGGGTAAAAGAAAAACAGGATCTCTGTACATTATTCCTTACAAGAACAAGCAATAATCTACAATTATCTCAATAAAAAGATCAATTCAAAAAGTCTATGGAATATTTGCAAAACCAAATTTCAGAAAAATTAGTATCAAATTCTGATGAGGGAAACAGCAATACCAAGACAATTCCTTATTATGATAAATGACATCTCAAAACAACAGCTAACATCACACTTCTCTGCAACACTAGACAGCCCATTAAATTCACATGTACAAAAAAAGCCAACATTATCACTGCCTAGTTACTATACAAAAAGATGAGTTGCACAAGTAAGCTTTAAAAGATAGCAAAAATGACAGAAAAAATCATATACTAGTCACAAAAATTTTTATGTATATTTAGAGTTCTGAAAAAAATGAGTAAAAATATATCCAAAAAAGAGAGTACCGACTAATGAGGGGGAAATTAGTATTAGCAGATATTAAACTCTACATAAAACTAATTTTAAAAGTGTAATATTCACATAAAAATCAACAGACAAAAAAGTGGAATTAAACAGGAAGTGGTAAGGACTGAACTGCATCCTTCTGAAATTTAGAAGGAGAGCTCTCACCAGAAGCCAAATCAATCAGCATCCAGATCTTAGACTTCCCAGGCTCCAGAACTGTGAGAAAATAAATTTCTACTCTTTTAGCCGGCCAGTCTATGGTATTTTTTATGGCAGCTCAAGCGAACTAATACAATAAGTGAAGGCACTCAAACAGCTGTTGATTAATTAAAAGAATAATTGCAATCAACCAATCAATTAAAAGCATGCTACATTCACATGATAATTTAGATTCTAATAGAGCAAAAGTAGTGATTAAATATTTAGAAGACTAGAAAGTGAGATTCAAAAGTTTGAATTTTAATTTAGCTATTAGGGAAGCTATTAACTATTACAACAATTTAATGGCAGATGAAATGTAATAGAAGAAATGTGAATGTATCACAATCAAGTATAAAAGAGAAAGATGAAGCCAAAATAATCCTGATGAACCCGATAGACCAGATCAACCAGTATAAATCAGTAACTAAAGAATGGAATGACATAATTTAAAGCACGTCAACTGAATAATAAAGAGGAAGTAAAGAATACTGAAGGAAATTAAGTGTTAAGCTGAAGTTTTCTGGGGGAAAAAAACAACAACTAGAAGGTAATATGGGAATATGACATATCTTAATTTTCAAGGAAACAGCTATCATATCACTCCCAAGAAAGATAACTGATCTGCTAATAGGAAAGGGTTTTTTTTCCCTCTTCTGGGAATAATGGAAATATTTAAGAGTTAACTCTTCAAAAAAATTGCCAAAAGAAAGTCACAAAATTTATGGTTATATAAAAAGTCATTAACAGTACAATTTATCTATCATCTTTTCAATGGATTGACCCTAAAATGAGTAATTTTGGACTAGATGAATATTGTTGTTATTATCATTATTAGCATTTCTTCCAATTCCAATCCCTCACAGCAAAATTGATTTGCCTTTCTCTAACTCAGTTTTCCTAGTTTTCCGTCTATGACTTACTTGTGACAACAAAAAGGAAACTGTTCCTGCCATTGTTGTTTCCTCAGGATCAGAGATCTGTCTGTCTACATTCGCAACTCTACATAAACTTTTAATATACTGTCTATGTTTCTACAGGAATATTTAGTTAATGTAAAAGACGGGAAGGCACTTCCATAAGATCAATGCTTGCTTTTGGTAACAGTAACCAAGTAAGGCAACATCATGGAAATGGCCGCATTTGGGAATAGGCAGACAGATTCAATACAAAGGAAGTAAACGCCCGATTACAGAAGTTCCTCCCCCCAAAAAAACTCCTTATAGTTCTTTCCCCTGATTTCTTTTTCTGCTTATGACTTAGAACTAACTAGTATGTTATTTACCTTAATTATTTATTGCAATATTTCTTTGTCACTCACCAGAATATTACCTTAAAAACTAGAATCTCTGTCATTGTTCATTTAGTTATCCCAGTCCTTAGAAGAGTGTCAAACACATAGTAGCTTCTCAATGTATATTCGTTGCAGAAAAGACTCGCCTTTAAAAACTTGCCTTTATAAAGGGAGCATTCTTGCCCTGGCCAGTGTGGCTCAGTTGGTTGGAGCGTCACCCCGTAAACCAAAAGGTTGCTGGTTCATTCCCAGTCAGGACAGATATCTAGGTTGCGGGTTCAGTCCCTTGTCAGGCACATACAAAAAGCAACCGATTAATGTCTCTCTCCCTTTCTCTCTCTCCCTCTTTTGCTCTCTCTCTAAAATCAATAAGCATGTCCTTGGATGAGGATTAAAAATACTAATAATAAATAAAAAGGAGATATTCTCTTTTAATAATGTAGAATTCAATGAAATTTTAGCGTAAAGTAAGGTAAAAACTCAGCAACATACTGTCTACTGAAACATGGAGAGTTTAAATGACTGACCCAAAAAAATTACATTAGATTTAGAAAGAAAATAATAAAAAATATTCAACCCAGAGGACTCTAGTGAAATTGGGATAAAATCAGAGGCACAAAGTAACAGAGTAAGCATGAAGCTGTACAGCAAGAGAAGGGGAATAAAAAAGAAATGACAGGAAATTGTAAAATTTCTCAAATGAAACATTCTGGATAACAACCAGATCCAGAAAAGCAGCTTGCTGAAACAAAGACCAAAAGGTCAAGGCTGTGCAAAGCAAAGTAGCCAAAATAATGATGAGGTTCAGATGTGGAAAAGTTGGCTATGGGAAGGAATAGCTTAGGTCAGTAGATGAAAATGAAAGTTAGAGAATCATGATCTGAATGGTACAGTGTCAATAACAGGATCTGTATATATGGTTGATAAGGTAACACTCTGTAAGGTGAACAAAGCACAGTTAAAATACTAATATCATCTCTACTCTTACACCCCACCCCCCATTGATATGGTAAATAGGAGAACCAGTTTTCTTTCAAAAGACAGAGCTGCTGAATCTTAAAGGAAAAACTAGTTAATGGAGTTGGTTTTTAGTGGAAGACTGAGATTTCACAATGCAATAATTCACAGAGGCACAGTGGGAGAAGCTAAGCAGGAAGCTGTTGTTCTGTATTTTTATAAAATCCAATTCAAGGCAGAATGATGTTTCTCTGGTCTTTTGAAGTTTCCCATGGTAGAAAGGGGGTTAAGTCTCATTGTTAATACTCCTACTCCTATATTATAACTATTTTCTTCCTAGAAAACAATTACTTTAATTTTGTTTTAAGCTCTAATAACCAGAAAGAAACTCCCTTTTTAAGATGTGCCAATTTAAATAGTAAAACTATTATCTTATGGGCATTTTTTATTTTTATAAGCCACCTTTTATCTACAACTTAATTATACTTATTCATCCAAAAAACATTATCTTAATCTCTTTGGCTACTTCCTAAATTTGAAATGTTTCTTGTCTTCCCTTTCTTCATATTTTACCTTTATTAATTATTTTACCTTTGTCCATTATTACCTTTGTCAATACAAGTTTATAATGACAGTTACCTCATTACTTTGCTGACATAGCACTGCACCTTTTTCTTGTTTTCAAAGAATATCTTAAGTAATACAAATGTCTTAAGTCCTACTGTATTTTTCTATGTAGCCTATTCCATTTTTTGTCATCTCTTAGCACATAACATGCTTTTAACAGTATAATTTTAATTAAATTTGTAAATTTACAGTATTTTATTGCCTGTTTTATAAATATAAGAATACCTAATTTAGATCCCCATGGTAATTTTAAACTATTTACTACTAAATATTTTAGCAAAATTTTAATGTTGTTAAGGGCAGTTTTTTCAGCTACTTATAAAGTTTCTAAGGCTGAGTGTTTTAAATTTACATATCATATACAATTCAGCTAAAAATGTAAAAAAATACAACCTGTACATATGATAGTTAAATTTTAACTAGCATTTAAGAAATGTTATCCAGGATAACACTAACACACTAAAGAATTAAATGAAGAAATCAAGGATATAAAGATTTAGGAGGAAATGGAGAATACAATTCATACAGATCAAGAAGAGCAGTTCTGAGACCCTTGTTAAGGACCATTCCATCCCCACGTGTCTGGGGGAAAGGCAGTACACTCTGATTACTTTAGAATATAACACCAAAGCCTGGTGTTCCCTTTGAAGTCCTTCTCAGTCATCAATAAAGTATGAAAAGCCAACTACATAGAGCGGTGCTTTCCAACACTTTCCTCAGGCACGATTAAAAAAATATCATTTATAAGGCAACCTGGAAAGAGGAGTTGCCACTGGTTAAGAGGAGACAAGCCTAGAGGCTCCAGCCACTATTTTTCATGGCACACAGGTTTGGGGAAGCTCTAATTTAAAATATCGAAAGGGTTAGCTATAAAATAAACTACCTTTGTAAGCACCATAAAAACAAGGAAGTTATAGGTAAACATCACAGGAAATACTTCCTAATTATTCTGAATGAACAAACCAATAAATGAACAAGTACTGTCCCAGTTACACACAATGCTGCTTTCCTGACAAAAACCCCCGTTCTGCCTTTTTATCTGTGCTGCCTTTCTTACTAAAAAAAAAAAAAAAAAAGTAAATATAACCCTTTGGGAAGTGTAAAATACCTATTTTTAGTACAAGTAATTGCAAATCAAAGGCTGGAAAACTTTTCTACCAAAGGGCTTTTTTTCCTCCCTTGAGAAAACCCACCTTTCTTCTTCACCATTGTTACCAGTATTCTAACTTACAAACACTCAGTTGGTTAGAGCGATGTCCCCATATGCCAAGGTTGTAGGTTTGATTCCCTCCCCAGCCTCCTCCCCCACCCTTAATCCCTCCCCATCACGGCACATACATGAATCAACCAATGAATGCATAAATAAATGGAACAAAACTGATGTCTGTCTCTTTCTCAAATCAATAAATCAATATTTTTATTAGCTACACAAGTGCTAATTATCACTTCTTTCTTAGAGAGCACAAGTTTTTCTTGGGGTTTGAGGGGCAGATATCCCAGTTCATTTCTAGAACTCATCTACGGTAGAAGACTCTAAGATATAACTGACAGACAAAATGGGTAGAGAACACAGTTTTTAGCAAATATCTTTTAAATTATTAAAATGCAGCTTACTCACCAAGAAGAATTTTATTTTCTTTTTTAAAAGATTTTATTTATTTATTTTTAGAGAAAGGGATGGAGAAAGAGAGTGAGACAAACATCGATGTGTCGTTGCCTCGCACGTGCCCCCAGCTGGGGAGCTGGTCTGCACCCAGGCATGTGCCCTGACTGGCAATTGAACCAGCGACCCTTTGGTTCGCAGGCTGGCATTCAATCCACTGAGCCACACCAGCTAGAGCTCACCAAGAAGAATTTTAAAGAAAACTACCAATTCGGGAAGAACTTTGTAAATGTACAGACTCAATAGTCACAAAGTATCTTTCTTAGATAAATCAAAAACCTAGAACTTAGAAAACTGGATTAAAATAAAACCAATCAATAAAAATGTCTATAGATATGGATATTAGGAATTCCAAAATGCAGTGATAATGAAAAAGAATATATACTTCAATTCTGTATTCAGAAGTATCGTGGTCAGGAGAGGGGAGCAATTTATGTGCTTATTTCAATGTCACTGTCTCACTGTCCCATTTATCTTGAGATTCCATGAGACTCTGATGTTTTCAATTTATAAACATGCATTATTGACTCTGTCTTTGATCCTACAAGTTCCCATAACCTAAAATGCTTTACAATATAGCTAATCTCTATATGAAATATGGCAACCCACCAAATAAAACTCTCCAAATATATCTACACTGAGATATATTTATTATCCCTGGTATACAGATAACAATCTCCCTCAAGGAGAAATGGTTAGGTGAAACAACAGGTGTTCTGATTCCTAGGTCAGTGCTTCTATCAGGCAAATGTATTTTCTTGTTAGTCTATTATGATTCCACACCTAAGGGCTCTTTTTAAGTTCTGTCATAGGGAATACGTTTGTGTCCCTTGTGACTCCCAAGTTTATTCTCACTAGCTTTATGTCAAAGCCTCAATGAGCAAGCAACTACTCCATCAGTCTGAGCTATCTTTTACCAGCCTCATTCCTAGTTATACAGATTATGTCCCTTATTAAATCACCCTATAGTAAATAGTCCATTAATATAGCTAATCTGTTTAGATCTTCGCTATTTTACTCAATTTCTAAAATCTACACTTCTCCAAAAATATTTCCCAGTTGCCATTAGCTCAGATGAGAAGCAGCATGCTCCAGAACAAGTCACCAGAAACTTTCTTAGAAGTCTACAAAGCCTTATTTTAAATTACCATTGGCATATGCCAGCCACCATTTTATCAAAAACCAGAATCACTTTAAATATCTAAACAGTTAGAGATGACATGTTAAATTTATTATGTACACTCCTAAATTCGACTGGGGTTTTCTACAATCCTAAAACTACATTCTGGTTTATTGAGATACACTGTCAGGAGTTACTCACAAACTCACAAAAAACTAGAGGTGGAAGACTTTCAAGATGATTTAGGATAACTCTCCCTTTCACTGAGGCAGAAACTGGGATGCAAGAAAAGTTCATTTAACAAGACAAGTTAAATTACTGAAATAATTCAATAGTAAAAATTATCCAGAAACTGAAGGCCGGAATTAAAAGTAAATTTATTAAAAATGTTCATAGATGAAAGAATTATTTGGAATTTAAAATACATTTTCAATAGCAATAACACCATGGACACTAAATGAGCTCACAAACCAGTCCACGAGTATATATTTAAAGGAATTATAGTTATTTTCAAGGATCTTAGAAATTTTTGGCACTTTATTCTCATTACGCTTGTAAGCATATGTTTTCCTTTTGCTTGATGCAGGAATGATACTAACATTACTCTGCTTTTCAGATATGATTAGAGTTGTTTTTTGGCTCACAAATGAAGTAAAGGGGAAAGAGATTTCTACACTAATTAAAAAGTAAATATGTAATATTATCAAAAGTTAAGAGTCATATTTTAAAATACATACATGAAAGAAAACACTTGTCTGGGTGGAAGACAGTAGTGTTGAAAAACTAGGTTGGCCACCTGGTAGTCTTATGAGGCTAGAATAACTAAATTAATAGGAAGTGAAGAAAAAGAACCAGAGAATACAAAAGTCTTGGGTGGGGAGTCAGCAAAATTTTTCTGTCTAAGGGACCAGATATTTATGGTCCCTTTATACATAACTTTATACATAAACACTAAAATTTGGATTTCATATAATTTTCATGTGTCACAAAATTATTACTCTTTTTTGATTATTTTCAATAATTTAAAAATGCTAAAACCATTCTTAACTTATGGACCATATGAAAATAGGTTGTAGGTCTGGATCTGGCCTGTGAACTATGGCTTGCTAGCTTCCAACCTAGGAGATAGTGGGGAGAAAGGGGGGCAGGGTATACCTGGTTTAATAACTGGGGGGACTATCCATGAATGTTCTTCCATTAAACCTAATCAGAAACGCAGCTCCTTTCTGACATACATATATTAATGTCACTTCCACTTCCAAAAAGCAAAAAAAAAACAGACAAAAAAACAAACAATAAAAATAGGCATAATTCACTGTACTTAATATTAAAAGAGGTCCAGAAACACAATCACTGATCCTGGGCAAAAATAATTCTCATAAATTATGGTATATTAATAATAATTTTAAGTAGATAATGCATTCTACAAAATCTTAAAATTATAGCAATAAATGCATTATTAATTACCATTTTGTCCCTGAGTCGCTCTCCACGGATAAAAAAGTCAGCACAACCATTCTCTTCCTGGTGAGGGACTTTGAAGACAGTGACGCAGCTCAGTCCACTCCCTCCAAGTGGTAACCATCCACCACTTGAGTCATCCCGGGTCATCACCACAGCTCGCACTCGTGCATAACTATTACTAAAATAGATGCAAAGATTACAAATTAGGTTTTCCATTAAAAAAAAAAAACAAAAAACCAACAGCCAAGCTGTCAGTCTTACCTGAGAAACCAAAGACCACATTAGTTAATATGTAGTAACGAAAATATTCACTACCTTCGTGACAGTCCACAGAAAATAACCTACTTGGAAGAGGTCAAAAACCACAAACTAACTTAAAAAGTTAATCTTTATTTTGAAGACTAACCTTACAGTAAAAGGCTACAGAACTCTTATTTCAATGAATCATTTCAATAGTTCCAGCACATCTGGTTGCCATGGAACAAGTTAAGAAAAACCACAGGGACAAACACTGTTAGATTACACGGGCCATCATCAAACTTGTCGATATATATTCACCTGCTGCAACATAACCAGAACAAATTATTATTGTATTTTGGTACATTTAATAGTGACACCTCTAAGTTTCTAACATTTCTGGAATATATTATAAATAAAATGCTGAAACTCAGACACCACATTTTTCATTTCTTCTAACAACTGGGAATCTAAATCACACAAATCATATAAAGACAAATATTCTGTTTCAGTAACTTAGCAAGCAAATTGTTCAACAGAAACCTTTCACACCTTCTTTTTGGCAGACTTAGTTCTTAAGAGACTACATGTGAGTTCCATTCCGAATCATTTGCCAATATTAACCACAACTATTTTTTACATAAAATCTAAAAAGTGTGTATCATCCACTAATGTTCTAGATTAACTGACCTCTAATCATTTTAGTTCTAAAACTTTAATATAATAATTATTGATGAACTCCTTTCTAGAGTTCATCTACTACTGACTCCTTTACAGAAGTCAGCAGTATACCTTGCTGACTTCTTAGAAAAATATACTGAGTATAACCTAAACTTGGCTTGGTTATTAGGAATATTAATTAAGGTTCTATGTTGCTTAGTGTCTCTGTATGTTCTAAGTCTTAGGTAGCCAGTTGTCATTTCTGTTGTCATAGTGCTTTTCTGAAATCTCCCCCTTTCCTTTTCTCACTTTACATATTTTATGGAAATATGCCTTACACACAATAACACATATCGATCTTAAATACATAATTCAACACATTCTAATAAATGTATGCCTTCATAACCAACACGATAATCATGATGTAGAAGATTTTCATGACTCCAGAAAAGTCCTTCAAGCCTCCTTCCCATCAAACAAATAACCATGGTTCTGATTTCTAAAATACGAGATCTGTCCAGAAGGTATCCAAACATGCAATATTAAAAGTAGAGACATTTATTGCAGAATATACAAGATACAAGAAAATTATACACAGGACAATAATGTCTCCATCTCCTTCAAAGTAGGTACCTTGGGACCTCACAGTTTTTCCAGCTGCCATCAGCTGCCCCATCATATTTTCCTGAATCTCATTGGCAACTGAAATCTCTTCCCTTTCAAGGGTGATTTTAGTTTTGGGAAGAGCCCGAAGTCACAGGGCACGTAACGTAGGTTGTAGGGAGGCTGAACTGCCTGAGTGATTTGATGTCTCTCCAAAAAACTCAGCATGAAATGTGATGCATGAGCGGTCGCACTGTCATGATGAAGCTGCCGATCATCAGTTGCCCATAGCTTCAGCCTTCTGAATGATCCAAGTAGCTTCCGTGGAGGAATGTTCAAGCTTAATGGAAAATTTAACGCAGATTCGTTGCTCCACCTGCTCATTCTGAATGCGATGGCCACATGGTACACATGCTCACACAACAGCGCCTATTACCCCCACTGACTAATACAGTGAAGTTGCATGTGCATTCCAACCCACTCTCTTTGGCTGCCATGTTACACTGATGTCATGCAAATCGTTCTTGTATATATTAGTTTTTTCTATTATAGGACATCATATAAATGGAATCAAATAAAATCATCATTTGTACCCTTTATGTCTGATTTTTTCTCACTGATTACATTGTTGTATTAGTAGCTTATTCTTTTTTACTGCTAGGTAGTCCTCTTATTTATTAGTTCTTAGGCTGATGGGCACTTGGATTGATCCTAGTTGTTAACTATTATGAATAAAGCTGTTAAAAAACATTCTAGTACAAGTCTTTTTGTAGAGGCATATTCTTTTATTTCTCTTAATTACCTAGGAATGGAATTGATGGGTCATACAGGGTAGTGTGTTTAACTATAAACTAGTTAAACTGTTACCCAAAGTGGTTATACCCTTATACATTCCCATCAATAATATATGGTAATTTCAGTTGCTCTACATTTTTACCAGCATTGGATGTATTCAGACTTTTAAACTTCATTCACTGTAGTGAATATATGGTAATAATTTACTGCTTTAATATTTGTTTTCCTGATGATTCATGATGTTGAGCATCTTGTCATATACTTACTGGCCATTTGTATGGCTTCTTTTTACGTCTTTTGATCATTTTTTTATTATGCTCTCTTCTGTCTTAAAGATGTACTGTGTTATGGTTGAGTTAAAAGTCTAAAATCAAACTTTCATAAGCTGGATCCTGGCTCACTAACTTACTAGTTGTGTGTCCTCAAGAAGTTACAGAACCCCACCTTGAATAAATATAAACAATGCCTGATATATAATAAACACTATAGAAGTATTAATTATTATTACTACATAAAGAATTTTAAACTGATATAGCTGTCATCCGGGTAATTCCAAGCCAGGGAGGGAAAAATCAAATTTACATGGTCAACCATAATTCTCTATTTTGGGGGTCAAAATAATTCTTTATATAGATACTCCAAAAGTCTTTAGCTTTATAGGTGACCATTCTAAATTTTTTTATTATTCAGTTATTCAGAGGCTCTAATTCTTGTTTGGGACCAATCCTTACCAGTCTTCAACTCAGAGAGCTCATCAGTGGAGGTGTGGGTGTATAAGGGCTGTATTGACATAAATATCAAATTGGAATCCTCCTTCTGGAATGGGTGGGAACAAGTGCCTCTACCATAAACATAACATGCATCACAAGAACCAAGGGAAACTTATTCTAAGCGGGGACCAACTTGGAGGGATAGAATTAATACTAGATGAAGATCATTTGGTTTATCAAGAATTTAAGTCTAAGGATATACTGAAAGTATACAACTTAAGACATATTAAGTTTAAATATATGTGAACTAAACATGCATCTGAATCTCAACACATTTGAAGTTCAGTGAAGCTATGAAGTCACAAAAGTAGAAGTAGGTTAAAATCTAAATTAAATTCCCAATAATTATTTGTGTCTATTTTATTATAGAATTCTAACTCTTCCTTCTTGTCTAATTATGTAATAAACTGGGAAATTTAGGAATTTTATTACTATAATAAATTCTTTATGACTTAGAAGACCCACAGAGTAAAATATCCAATTTAGAAGCTCACGGTACATTTTGACTTCAGAGTGTGAGAGTAGTTATCCTCTTTAGGGCACAGACTCTTATTGTATCATCTTTGAATATTACTAACTCTTACTTACAATCTGTATAATGTTCTCAGGCATATTTTATATTTTAAAAATATTAAAATATATATTAGATTATTTAAAAACATAAAAAATGCTAGTACTTATTTTAGAATGGTGCAATTAGGTATTTTCCTTCATTTCTGAGTTTCTCAAAAAATTATTTTAATTAATATGTATAAACTATAAGTAATATAAATTTAAAAACCCACATTTTAATACTCTTTGGCTTTATGCAAGATATTGTAAACATTTTAGAATGTTATTTTTAACAGTGTATAAATGTTTTAAACAAAAGTATCCCTAACATAATTCCTCTTAATACCCCCAATTTCTTTTCTCTTTTTTTTTTTTGACTTTATAAAAGTGCCACCTAGAAGAGATGCACTATCCTTTCTAGAAAAAGCAAATAAACCACGATATTTCTTCACTGGAAAAGTAAAGTTGCCCAATACATTGTTCACCTTAACACAACAAAAGAGATTTTAAAGCTAGCCAGTAATTTAACTTTTTTTGAATCTCATGTTTTCAACCATACCAAATATAGAACTTTGTCTTACCAAGTTGATCCTTCCAGCTTTAAAGTATTCCAAAAGCCTCTGTCAATCTGTATTCCCCTAATCATGGCCTTCATTCGTTTATAATTTAACAACTCATCTTTCAACTTCAAGACCTAAAACTAGAATACTTACCATAAAAATCAAGTTGTTCAATATCGTGTTGCTTTTTTTTTTGACAGAAACTTCATTCTTGACAAGGTTAGTTTTTCACCTGTTTTTAATCCCATAACCTTCTCTCCTTCAAATGTCCTCTTTTCCCAAATAAACGCAGTAACTCTTTGTCTAAAACATGCAACCACTCCCAAAGACTAAAGACTATTCTTATAAACTTTATCATACTCTTTCGTGCAGCACAATAAAATCTGCACTTATCATTCCCTCCTTAAAGTGACTTAAGAACAAGAAACCGAATCATATTCTTCTATTTAGAGTAATAATAAACTTTTTTTCCTGATCATGTAAACATTAGAAGCCCATTCTAATAAATGTGGAAAATAAAGAATAATAATATTGACCATCACTGAATTAAAATTCAAAAACTTGTTGGATTTTTACCCCCTGGGTATCATATTTGCAATCTATTAGTCTCTCACGCAACAGCTATTTATGACAACATATTCCTACTGACAAAAACTCAGAAATTTCACTCTTGAGCTTCTTTAAACTACTTACTAGAAAGGCAGCTGTTCCCAGTGATTTATCTAAAAAGTCAAATCTGACAATAATTATTAGTTCTTTAGTATTATTTTAAAAAATACTTCCAACTAAAGCTCTATTCTTCACTTTAACAATGAACTAAATAACAACCACTTTTCCAGCCTAACTTTCTTATGAATGATGAGGTTCTTACTGTAAAATGTTGCTTGATTTCCATTATTTTATTCAAAATCTAAATTGTATTTCAACTGTTAATCTGTAATCTTATGTAAACAATTACATCACATATATCCTTTCACCCACAGTAGGGCACTTAAACAACCAATGAAGAAGTCCAGATGAGAAGTAATGTTGCATTGGACTAAGGTGATAATAATGGACACAGAAGAATGGACTGGTTTGGGTCTACTTTGGTGGAAAAGCCAAAAAGACTTGATGATGAAGTATAACTACACAGTTAAGAGTTCTAAATTATCTAAAATTCTTAATAGTAACTATGAGCTTTAATTTCTAAAATTCCAACTGGTATTTCAATAAAATTAAGGTAAAAAGAGGACCAAACACAAAGATAAATGGCCTCCTTTTTTAGTTTCTTTTCTCCCTTGTAGAAACCTCCTGCTCTGTTATTATCAAGCCTATTTTATCTACCCATCTGCCTTGCTATTTTCATTCTCTCTATACTATCCCTAATTTTCAGCTGGGTTGTTTATCTTTGCTTTACTGTTCTGCATAAATTCTTTATATTATAGATACTAATTCCTGCCAGTTGTGTGAATTATAAATACCTCATTCCAATCATTGCTTCTTTCATGTTTTAATATTGTCTTTTTAAAAAAAAAAGATTTTATTTATTTATTTGGGGGGGGTGGGTAAGGGAGGGAGAAAGAGAGTGAGAGAACCATCAATGTGTGGTTGCCTCTCGTGCACCCCTAACTGGGGTCCTGGCCAGCAACCCAGGCACCTGCTCTGACTGGGAATCAAACCAGCGACCTTTTGGTTCAGAGGCCAGTACGCAATGCACTGAGCCACACCAGCCAGGGCAATATTGTCTTTTAAAGAAGAAAGTTTTTATTTTACCATGGTCAAATGTATATCTTTTCCTTTATGATGTGTGCTGTTGACTTTTTGTAAGATCTCATACATACCTATTTTAAACCTTTTACATCCTATTAAGAAATAAACCTTTTTTTTTCTTTTGAAGTCACTTTAGCAAATAGAATACTCTATTTTCTGTGAAAGTAAGAAAGTCCCTAAATCACCTATGTCAGGCAGGGCTAGTATTCATGTATTTACTGAATTGTAACACAGTAGTCCTTTTCCATTGCCCAGAAGTTAAAACCACTTTTGTCTTTGTTTCTCAGCTACATATGATTATCTGTTCTCCTAGGCATGGAAACCAGGTCTTCATAGCTGTCATATAGTGTTGCTGAGTTAAGAGACCTACTTCCACAATTCTTTTTTTCATATCTAGAGTTTGCTCTGGTCTAGCATGAATCTGTACCAGAAAAGTTCCCGCTCCCATTCCTAAACTTAACTCAACCTCTACACCTTTCTACCGTTTCATGCTTTAAAACTTCCAAGTTTCTTTTAACTTCATTAATATATTTAACCTTACTTCAAATAGTGCTCAATTGTATCTTCGCAAAGAAACTGGCAAAGTATTACAATGACATTGCCAATATACATCAATCATGTCCTTACTTAATAAGTTTCCTACCAAAAGAGGGTGTTTAATAAAGATTTACACAGCTTGAAAGCACAGAAAAATTTAAAACATGGAGAGACTGTAGGCAGAGGGATTACGAAGGAAGTTGTTATAACAAATTTTACGTATCTTAATAAATGGAAATTTTTAGATAGATATATTGTCACAATGCTAAACCTATCTGTAAGAGAAGCTAGGAAATGTAGTCTGTATTTCTAGGCAACCATGTAAAAATTGGGAACTAAAGAAAATGAGACGAGATATAAGCAGGCTCTCTGGCAGGAAGGTAAAAGAAAAAACATTACAAGTATAACTTAACATCTTGGAATCAAACTGCTGTCGGCATAGAGTCCAGAGGTGGACTGGGATGAGACAGTACAGAGAAAAAAAAGGTGAGAGGAACAGGGAGAAAAGAAGAGAAAAATAAAGGAAAGAAAGTGCTTTAGAAATGTTAAGTTTAAAAAGTTATCACATTATAAATGAACAGCTGGCAATTAGAAATGAAGGCAAATTTAGGAAACATCTGAGATAAAGCTAGATCTGTTTAAGTCATTTTGTTTTGTAGAGAAATGGTTCTTAAATTGAGGTACTACGGCAATGACTGATGCTACTGAAATTGAGATTAATGCTATGGACTAGTTCCCTGGAAAAAAAAATATAGCTAAAAACTCGTATTTGAATACAATTTTAGGGATTCGCGGTCTATTCCAAGAGGTTCACAAACCTAAGATTAAGAATATCTGGTCTACAGGTCACTGTTGCTCTGTGAGAGATTTTTAGGTTCCATAATTTACAGATTTATCAAGATGATAGTTCCTATGACATGAGTTACCTGAAGGTTCGTTGAGTGAAGTTACATTATCCTCTCTCAAGGAGACCATAAAATAATTATACTTCCAAGGGAACAAAATATGTTAAGTAATATTCAAAAATGAAAGCAAAACCAATATAACATCAATTAATTTGGAAAAGAAAGGCAGACGAGGTCAGAATCACAGATTTGAAGATGCTATACTGTTTGGCTCTGAACACAGATAAGGGTCATAAGACAAAGAATGCAGTCCTTTTAGAAGCTGGAAAAGGAAAGAAAACTGATTCTTCCCCAGATACCCCATCCAGAAGGAATGCAGCCCTACCAATACCTTGATTTTAGTGCAGTGAGATTATCTGGACTTCTGACATCCAGGCTACCATAATACCAAAACAAAACAGCCCCAAATAACACCTTTGAAATAAAAAGATACTTAGAATCCCTTAAAATTTGTTCAGTACAAAAAGAATTTGTAACATTTTTCCATAGAGGAACATTTACAGTAACAGAACATCACATTCTCTACAATATATTTGAAGTAAACATTACCATCCAAATATTAAATATCATTACAGGGACTGGGTGTAAAAGAAAAAGGAAGCATTTAATAGAAGTAGTTTACAATCTGCAGTTTTCCCCAGACACACAGCCTTGTTCAAATATAGCCTGGCATCCCAGCCTTCTCCACATACTTCTATAGAACATCCCACAAATCACATGGCATGCATGTATTTCTTCTAAAGATATGTTGGTTCACTTTACTAAACAAAGTGGTTGCTCTGTGAAAGAGGAGATAGCAAATAAGACCCTACCTGAAGAAAACTGGATATTCCACATTGGATACACAAAAATAGGCATGTTCTAAGAGAGAAGATATGAACTCAAGGGGTAGACAGGCAGAAGATGGAATCTCAGAATCCTCTTGCACCTTAGATGGATATTTTGAGAAAGAAAGATATGCTGAATAGGGGTTCCTGGTAGTAGAAGAGAAACGATTTTCACCCTTTGAAAGCAGGCATAGGTTTAACAAAGAGATGTTCTTATAGACCGTGCAGTGAATATGGACAACCTCTAAATTGTAATGCATTATCTAATTATATTTCTTACTCTCCAGGTCCCTGATGCCTATCATTGAGTTAGGTATCGCCTATAAATGCTTTTTATCATGTATGGTGTTAAGTAGGAGACTCAAGTAATTGATACCTGATGGTTACCTATGATTAATAATTCTTATTTAAAGCAAAAAGCAAACACTGTTGCATTTTTCTTATTTAAAGTAGGTACTTGATATCCTTGTGTGTAGCACTCTGTGGTTATATGAGAAGTTCCTTTCCACCCGTTAGGAAGAAGGCATAGTAGTCTATTACTATTGCTTCTCGGTGTCTTCAGTAAAATTATATTGCTTGGTCTTATCTGTACTAGCAGAAATATTAATGAAAAAATTTGGATTTGTAACAAAGATGAAATAATACTTTTCTGACTACTTCAGGGCAATGACAAGAAAATTCAGTGAGACCAATGCTCTCTCTGGTCAGAGAAAAGAGTCAGGGAGGTTCAGTTGACACTACGGAGGTAATTCTTTCATTGTCAACATTAATAAGGCAACTTTCATCAAAGGAGTCAGCAGAATCCCTCCCTCACATTTAGTACCCACAATTTTTTAATATGTTGCCATTTCCTTCTATGGTTCTGCACATGCAACCTGATTTAGTAGAACTGTAGAGCACTCACTTTTTAAAATGCACCTGTAAGCAAGTATGTAGACTATAGGTTAACCAAGCTGAGAATGCATATAACCATGCATATAACATCTTAGCATTTAATGGCAAAGGACACAGGATAACAGGGGTAAGCTGGTAACCCTGCCTATCTAAAATGTCAATTCTTCAGGGATCCAGCAAACAAGCCGAGGATACTGAAAAGATATGGAGTCAAGAGTCAGGGACCCAAATGAATCTGCAAAATAATCACCTAAGATAAACAAAGCAGCTATACACACAGTATTAAAAATCACTAACATCTGAGAGACCTGGATAAGGTCAATGCTTGAAAATAAGTCCTAGGAATATTTCTGTAAAATAGGCAATTAATAAATATTTATATAGTTGAATCCAGTAATAAAGAAAAGGAGATGAATGCTCAGCTCTTATGACTACCTATAAAGAGTGCTTTTGGAGAGAACTGGATAGTTCAAAGTGAATTAAATAATCACTCAAATGAGAATCTAGTCGAAATTTAGGAGCTTCGTGATACAGGTACATGATTACACAATGTTAATAACACTTCACCCTATAAAAGGAAGTTTAAAGAGTTCCTCTAAAAAGGCCAAACTAGTCTGTGAGTAAGAAATTCTGGAGCTAATAAGTACAGTAACTAAAATAAAAATTTCACTGGAAGTTTTCAACAGCCCATTTGAGCAGGGAGAAAAATTAGTAAGTTTAGAGATAGGTAAACTCAAATCATCCAGTCTGAGGTACAGAAAGAAAACTGAAGAAAAAGGAACAAAGACTATCAAATCTGTGGGACACTAAAATGCACCAACATATGTGTAATGGGCAGTCTCAGAAGGAGAAATGAGAACAGGAAAGAATATTTAAAAAAATAAGAGCCAAGAAACTTTCCACTTTTGATAAAAGATGTAAATCTACACATCTAAAAAGTTAAACTCAAAAAAGGATACAGAGCTAGAAAGCAAGACACATAAATAATCAAGGATTTGAAAGATGCAAGAGAAAAGCTATTCATTATACACAAGGGAATCTCCATAAAATTAAGTCTGTTTCTCATAGAAAACAATGGAGGCAAGAAGGCAACGAGATGACATATTTAGAGAACCAGGAAAAAACCTGTCAACCAAGAACTACACACAGCAAAACTATCCCTCAAAAGTAAAGGGGAAAATTAAGACATTCTCAGGTAACTAAAAACCTAAGGGAATCTGACACTAGTAGGTCAGCTCTATGAGTGCTAAAATGAGTTCTTAAGTTTAACATAAAAGGACATTATACATGAACTCAAACCATATGAAAAAATAAAGAACCCTGGTAATGGTTACTACATTGGCAAATATAAATCCATTATTATGGTATTTTTGGTTTGTAACTTCTTTTTGTGTCCAATAGTTATAAATCTATATTAATAGTCACAATAATGTATAAAATGTAGTTTGTGACAATAACATAAAAGGGAGTAAAGAGCTGTATAGAAGTAGTGTTTTTTACAACTTATTAAAGCTAAGCTAGTGACAATTTAAACTACTAAATTGTTATAAATTTAGGATGTTAATTGTAATCCCCATGGTAACCACTAAAAAAAATCTAAAAAATATAGAGAGTGAATAATAAATTAGAAAGGAATTAAAAATACTACAAAAAATCAAATGCACAAAACGGGTGAAATGGAAGAAATAAAGAACAGAAAAGGTACAAAATATACAAAAAACAAACAGTGAAGTGACAAAAGGACTTCATTATCAGTAATGACTGTACATGTAAGTGGACTAAACTCTCCAATCAAAAGGCTGAGACAGGCAGAAAGAATTTAAAATACACACACACACAATCTGACTATATACTGACTGTAAGGATTAATTTTTATATCCAAAATCACAAACAGGCTGAAAACGAGAGGATGGGAAAAGATATTCCATGAAAGAGAGCTGGGTGGATCTATTAAAACCATCCCAGTCTTACCTAAAGTAAAAGTTTATTAGAGACAAAGGTCATTATATACTGATAAAAGACTCAATTCATGAAGACTTTAACAATTATAAACATATATGCACCAAAGGGCAGAGTCTCAAAATATATGAAATAAAAGCTGACAAAACTGGAGAGAAAAGTAAATAGATCTACAATAATAACTGAAGACTTCGATACCACACTTTTAATAAATAATATGGCATCATCTATAAAAAATGAAGTACTGATATGCTACAATGTGGAACCTCACAAATATAATGCTAAATGAAAGACACCATACACACAAGGTCACATGTTACACAATTCCATTTATATAAAATATCCAGAATAGGTAAATCCATAGACAAAAAAACAGATTGGTGGTTGCCAGTGAATTAAGGGTGAGGGTAAAAAGGAGTAACTGCTTAATGGATATGGTTTTGGGGGTTTATTTTTAGGGTGATAAAGTTTTGGAACTAGATATAGTGGTTGCACAACACTGTGAATGTACTACACGCCACTAAATTGTACACTTTAAAATGGTTATAGTTGTTAAATGGTAAATTTGTTAATTTTACCTCAATTTTTTTTAAGTCATTTCCTTTTTTTAAAAAAAGATTTTATTTTTAGACAGAGGGGAAGGGAGGGAGAAAGAGAGGGAGAGAAACATCAATGTGTGGTTGCCTCTTGCATGTCCCCCAGTGGGGACCTGGTCCACAACTCAGGCATGTGCCCTGACTGGAGAACCGAACTGGCGGCCCTTTAGTTCGCAGGCTGATGGTCAACCCACTGAGCTACACCAGTCAGAGCCAAACCGAAAGGGTTTTAATTGTAAGTAAAACTAACTCCATTTTAAAGTTGGTTCTAGTTAAGTTTCCCAATCTCCCCACCCCATTAGCTCTAGGTACACAAAAAGTTTATGGTCACAGTATCTCTTCTCAGGGTTCAAAAGTGCTAGAATTGAGTCTCACTGTCTCTGATTAGTCTGGCTTGGGTTACTGGATAATCCTTGAACCAATCATCCCACAGAGGGTCAACCCAACTAAATCAACAAGCCTGAAAATGAAGAAGGGATGATTTGCCAAAGAAAAGTAGGGCACTCTTAACAGAAGAAGAATCAAGGTACTCTTTGGCATACTAAAACAACAGTGGCCACTATAATATTGGAGAGAACATGGGCGCTGATTTAAGATTAGGTAAAAAATCATTTAAAATGAGTGATGCATCATGAAAGTAGACACAAAGTATGCAATATACATGTTATTCTTGCTTGAGCTGAAAGATTACTGAAGACAACAAAAATGATTTAGATGAAACAGGAATCTACCAGTGAAGGCCTTGCATATTCAAAAGGGAACTAGTCCAGGCTTCTGTGCAGGGGGAGTATCATTAAATTGGTATCTAAAAATAATTACATTGAAAAATAAGATCAGGAAAGCTTGGAATAGTCAGAAGCAGAGACAGAAAGGCAGCTAGGAAGATGCTATTTGAATCCAAATGCTATTTCAATAATGAACCCTGTGAACAGAGAGGTGTCTTTATAGATAGAAGTAGCAGGCAGAATCCCACCTTTATTATTTTCAATGAAACGCAGAAAGAACAAGTACTACGAAAATAAAAAAAGGAAGGAACTAAAAAATACAGGAGTCAAAGATAAACTCCAGGACTATTGGCTTGTAAAGATTCAGTCCAGTGGTGCTGTACACAATGTAAAGGATACAAAAAGAAGTTGTCAATATAGAATAAAATTCAGATGTCAAGTGTGATAAGAACATTCAAAGGAAATAACTTAAAAGCCATGGTAAGCAGAAGTAATTCAACAGAACCTAGCACATAATAGATGTTTGATAGATGGATGGATGGATTAGGTGTCTTTTACAAGCCAAATATTTTAAACAGAAAGTACCCAAAGATGAATAAGATACAGTACCTGGACTCAGAGAATTCACAAGTAACTTGAATAAATAATAAAGGCAATAATTTTTTTTAAACTGCCATCACAGTTCAGAGGAACAAGTGATTAATCCTAGTAAAGAAAGCTTCAAGGGTAAATCAGAAGCCTGTGTAAAAGAAAAGTAGAAGATACCCCAGAAACTGAGCTTTAAAATGATTCTTTTAGGGAAGAAAAGAGGAGTCAGTAATGGGGGTCAGAGATTCAAGATAGGTAAGAAGATCTGAAGAACAAAGTTTAATAAAAGCCATGACAACAGTTTTGTCTTAAAATGCAAAAGAGAGCCCTAGTTTATTGGAAGTATGATTTGGAAGTATGATTTGAATGCAAAAGTACTAATCAATTCATACCAATAAATGTGGAATACTCATTTCTCCAATAACAGAGAATAAACAGTTCACATTTTTAAATATCAATTTGTTAAGCCAAATCATTTTAAGCCTGCCTTTTCCAAAGGAATTTAACAGCTGTAAATAAATGTTCATATTTTCTATCTCTAGTCACTGCACAGAAGATTCAGATTCACCCTATACTGATACCTTAGGATTACCTTAGGTCTTAAAGCAGAGGTAAAAACAAACATAAAGCAAAGATTACTGCTTTCAGTGTTTATGACACTTGTAGAGGTGGGGACTGTGGCCATGTAAAGGGAACACTTAACACTCTACACTCCAGCAGCTGCCTTATAAGAATGTAGGCTCAGTATTATAAGAATGTTTTGATCTTTTTAGAGAAGCCAGAAATCCTGCCTATATTTTGATTTTTTAAATACTGGTTTGTTTATTTATATGTGGGCTTGTTTCTCATCTTGTCTTAAAGAAATAATGATTTTTTTATTTAGTTCAACAGAAATATAAATTGGTTTTATCCATTTTTACCAATGCATTTACCTATTTTTTAACTAGAAAACTAGGTGAATAAACATAGTATATTTTAGGATCTCCCAAATAATGCAAGCAACAAGAAATAGCAATTAACCAATTAATACTTTATCCTGAATTCTTTAAACTAAATGTCACTTTAATACATTTTTCATTTCAGGATACACTGTACTCTCAAACATGAGAGTAAACTTGTAAAAGCCCAGAACATTCATTTAATAATGACCACAAAGGGACCAGGAATCATGGCCAAAATGTTCTAGATAAAAATTGTACTGGCTCAGTGGTTCCTAAATTCATGTCTGAGGATTAGCTCTATGAGTATTATCTGGAGAACTTTTTAAAAACACAGATTCCCAAGATCTACTCCCTGATTCCTAAGGGATGAGGCTTAGCAGACCTGTTATTTTAAGTTTTTGAAGTAGTTCTAATGTGTAGCAGTGTTTGGGAATATTAGCAAACTATAAAACTAATTTTGAATAAATTAACAGAAAGGTGGTCACCATAAAATTCTGTTCAGAATAATTTCTTTCCTATCACTTCAAGCAATATCACTAGTTACTCCAGTCTTGGGATTTAAGATAATCTTAAAAATTAAGTTCCACAGGAAAGCACTCACACAAGAACTCCACAGTCAAAGCAAAAATATTGATTAAAGACAGTTCAGTAAAATAAAATCTTTTTTAAAAATTTTACTTATTTTTATAGAGAGGGGAAGGGAGGGGGAACGGGAGGGAGAGAAACATGGATGTATGAGAGAAATGTTGTTTGGCTGCCTCTCACACGAGCCCCAGTTGGGGACCGGCCCACAGCCCAGACATGTGCCCTGACTGGGAATCAAACCGGCGACCCTTCACTTTCTGGCATGACACTCAACCAGTTGAGCCACGATGGTCAGGGCTATAAAATCTATTAATAGCTCCTTACTGTAACTTTTAAGGCTATACCTCTTTGACTCTCTCCTAACTCACTTATACTATCTCCAACCACAATAGCATTCTTTCTATTCCTTAAACAGTTTCATCCACCCCTGGGTCTCTGTACTTCCTCTTCCCTTTATGTGGATGCTCCCCTGAGGTTTCCATTGGGTGCCTCCTTAAGTGTCAGCTAACATGAATCCTCCTCAAAGAGGACTCACCCAGTCTAAACTATTCCCAACACCCAGCTTCCCTCCACCCTAATTCCATTATACTCTATTTCTTTTCCTCGTTTTATTTTCCTCATAATGCCTATGACTATCTGAAATCATCTTAATCATTTCTTTAGGTATTTATTGTGCCTCCTATTAACAGAAGTTACGTTCTAGAGGTCCTTTTTCCCTTGCTCATTATTGTACTGAATAGAATGTTATGTGAGATTTAGTAAGTACTAAATATGCACGTTATTGAGTAAATGAACAGAAATGCATACAAACTCCCAATCTTAGTCTCAATTTATTAATGTGCCATACAGATGAGCCTCCATAAAGACAATAAAAGGTTTTAGAAAATTTTAGTCCTAAGCAAGATTAAAACAGGAAAATATTTCAATTCCCTAGCTTCCCCTTCCTTCCTCCTCCTCCTCCTCCTCTCAGCACTCTTATTCATTCCCCTGTACCCTTGTGGTCAGGTAATTTTTACTTGGGTTAGGTAAACATAAAAGACTCCAGAACCAACTCTAATGACAGAGAGAGGTGTAAAAACAAGTATTGTACATTCTTAGAATTGAAGCAAAAACCATAAGAAACAGAACTTTTCTCAGTTTTGTGTTATTCAGAGAAGACCACATCCGATCTCAAAATGATTGGCCTTTCTAGGAACCAGGTACACACCGAATCCTAAGAAACATGAAGGATGGGTAGAGGTAAATTAGAGAGAAGGGTAAAAGTGAAGGAAGAGGAAGAATGATTTTCCTATCAGAGGATTATTTTATGAAAAGGGCTCCTACTTCCTCAAGGAGTTCATCACCTAAATAGCATTGTTAAATAGCATTACAGACAACACAAGCAGCAACAAAAGAATGTGCAGTATGAAAAAAATACACAAGTAAGAAACAGAGAGGAGTAGAATCTTAAATATAAATTTGATAAACAATTAAATGGGACCATGTAATTTTTATACAGTTTGCACCAAGATTCAAATGCTGAGAAGAGTAATAAAATAGGAACTGTGAGCCACTATTTCAGAAAAACTTCACTACCTTGAATGCTTGGAAAAAAAAACAAAACTCAAAACTTTAAATTCAACATTAATTCTCAAAAATATTCTTCATAAAAAATATTAGAAAGATACTCTTTAACACAATAAAGGCTGTTAAAGTCGCAATAAATATTACCATACCTCAAAATGAAACATCTGGGGCATTTCTATTATAGCCAGATGTAGGATATTATAGGAAGGCTTTAAAAAAATTAAAATTATAGTAATATTAAAAGATGAGGGAGAAAGACAAAGAGACACAAAAATAAATATTAATTTCAAAGTTACCCTATTTGTAGATTGTATAATTGTTTACTCTTGAAAACACAAGCAAATTATTTATTAGGAAAGTAAGAAGGACTTTCCATTTCCAATCCAGCCAGTAAGAAGTCTGGAAGCTGTCAATCTGTGCTAATAAGCAAAAAGCTGAACAAACTGAAAAAGAAAATCAATAACTCTTCTTATATTCATAAGAGAAGTAAAGTCATGGGACAAACTGCTGCCCCCAAAGTTGGAGATACAGGCAAACAAATACAGAGAACTACAACTTACTGGAGCAGAAACCCAACAGCAGACAGCACAGACCTCTGTGGGAAACAATGCCACGGTGGGAAAACTTGAGGTAGCAATGAGTTAAAAACTCCAAGGAGGCCCAGTCATTGAAGTGCTCCACACTTCTGTGAGATCTACCAAGCCCTTACAGCAAATATCAGAGAAAAACTCTTTGTGCTTCGAGAAGGAAAGGAGAAAAGGAAGCATTCTAAAATGTTGGGTTGGCCAAAAAGTCTGTACAGTTTTTTCCATAAAATAAAAGACACGTTTTTCATTTTCACCAATAACTTATTTTTCTATGGCAGCTGTCACAATAAAATCTAACAGTACTGATTCGAATGAAGTTTAAAAACAACTAAGCGCTACTAGAGTCATCTTCGGGGAAAAAACAAACTTACTTTTTGGCCAACCCAATAGAAAAAAAAAAAAAGCAAGGGAAGGGAAGGGAAGGGAAGGGACAAGTGAAAAGAAAGGGGAAGGGGAAGGGGGAAGGAAGGAAAGAAAAAGAAAGAAAAGTCCCAACTGGAGTGGCTCAGTTGGTTGGGCGTTGGTTCACAAAGCAAAAGGTCACTGGTTCCATTCCAGTGAGGCCATGTGCATGAGTTGAGGGTTCGATCTGGTCTTGGAGCAAAGGAGAGGTAACCGTTCAATGTTTCTCTTCCTCTCTTCCTCCCTTCCCCTCTCTCTAAAAATGAGTAAGTAAAATTAAAGGAAGGAAGGAAGAGAGAGAAAGAGTAAGAGAGGGGAGGGAGGGAGGGAGGGAGGAAGGAAGGGGTTAAGTTAGAGAGAAAGGTAAAAGTGAAAGATGGAATGGCAAAATAAAAACAATCATTACCAGATGAATTTTAATCATTATGAGTCATATTATAACCTACATACTTTCATTTTGAAAGTTGTAATGAATAAAAGATTACAGTAAAGATGCACAGAATTCATTTCCCATTCACATTAAGAAATAGGCATAGATAAGAATTTTCAAGTTTCCAAAGTCCAAAAACACAAATTATTCAAAAACTGCTTATCCACGTAAGTCAGTAGTTTTTACATGGGACATGGCTGGAATGAATCAAAGACAGTGTCCATGGCTTCTTGAGCAGAAAAAGGAATGCTTAATGCATATAGAGTAAATCCACACGCATTCCCCGTCCCCGAAAATGTATTATGGAACCCGAATGGAATATTATGGACCATGTATAATCTCAGAAATGCTGATGTCCACTGGAATCTGACAATTCAGAAAGCAGCATCAAGGGTCAATCGCTTAAAACAAGAAGTGAAAGCCTTTTCTTTCCATAGGTAAATTTCACAGAGATATTCCATAAATTTAAAACAGTCACGAAACACTCTTTTTGCCCTCTAAGAGCTCATGGTATCCATTAAAGAAGAAAATATGTGGAACCAAGTATCAATTTTACATTTAAAATTTTCAGGAATTGCATGAACATAAACCGAATATGTGTGCTTTCCTTTAACCAAAAAACTAATGGGTATTGCCAATTTTTTTGTCTTCCATAACTCTCAATCTATAAGGTATTTCTCTAAAACAAAGCATTTTATTTTTATACAAAAAATGTACATTTTTAACAAAGTGGGCACCTCAAAAACAGGTAGTGTATTATGTGCATAAAAATTAAAACATGTAACCTAGGTAGTTATAAGGAACCTGAAAGAACATGGCACTCACTTTGAAAAGATCTTCACACAGATACTCAATTCTTTCTGTCTCAGACTGAAAATAACTAACAAGCTGAGAAACTCCCAACTTCACCTGACAGTCCATTCCATTATCAGTCAAATCACATCATTAGAACTCTTTGTTTTTTCAAAGATTTTTTTAAAATGTATTTTTAGAGAGAGAAGGGGAGGGAGAAAGAGAGGGAAACATCAGTGTGTAGTCACCTATCATGCCCGCCCCCCCACTGGGGACCTGGCCTGCAACCCAGGCACATGTCCTGACTGGGAATCGAACCAGTGACCCTTTGGTTCACAGGCTGGCACTCAATCCACTGAGCCACACCAGTCAGGGCAGGAAACTGTCTATTGTATAAAACAAACATTTATATCCCTTCCCTTTTTAACCTAGTATTTATTGATTCCAGTTTTATTCTCAGGGATAAGGTAAGTTTACTCCTAATATTTTATGATGCTTTCAATTATTCGGAGACAGCTAATATTTTTCATTAATCAACTGTTTTCCAAGCTCAACTTGACAAGTTTCTATGACTTTTCCTCATCGTACCTTACTTTCTAAGTATCTCATCATACTGGTATGTTATGAATTTATCACAATGGTTATGTATGTATGCAGGGAAAAATAACCTTGTAGATACAGATGTTAGGTGATGAACTGAGGTCACTCATAGCAAAGGGATCCATTACTTTCCCTTTAATGTGCTGTCCATTCTACAATTATATTCCTGAATGATGGTCAAAAGAGTTCACAATGTAAGTATATTTCCTTTACTCATAAGAGATGTTAAATAATTTGCACTTATTCATTCTAACTCATTTGGTTTTGCAAACAATATTCTTGCCTATAAAAGTAAATGTAGTTTGCAAGTTCACATACGAACTCATTAACTTAATGAGTATAGTGCCCCACCAAATGTCCTAAATAACCAACCATAAAATATCACAATATTTTCATTTTTTAATCTATCTTCAGGTAAAATAGATTTAATAGCCTAATTCAGTTACTGAAATAATTACCATCACAAAAACAGGTGTTTTGTTTTGTTTTTTTAGAAACCTGGGACAAAGATAATTGATTAATTCTGGATAATAAGGATATACATGACTGATATCTTTGTATTTTTCTGTCTCTTTTACATTTCTAAAAAAAATAAACCAATAAGCACCTCACCCAAAAGCTAAAAAACCTATTTCATGCCAAGGCCCTAGAGTGGCTAACATGTGAATCTGAACGATGTGCTTTTTAGAGAAGCTTTTTCATTGACCTGTAGCTCATATTATTGAAGGGATTCTGATTAAAAGCATTATTATGCTTATCATACTCCCTTAAAAAGGCAAATTATGTATTTCTTTTCCAAGTTAAATTGGCTATACTTTAGAAATAAGTGTTGATACTGGTATCAATAATTCATTAAAATAAAGACAACATTCCCAAATAAATTACTTCCCTTAATAGAAATCGGGGTTTCTAGGGACATACGGTGGGAAAAAAATCAATAGTGGAGAGAACACTGAATTAACAGTCACAAAGCCAAAGTTTACCCTGTGACGGACATATGCAAGTGTAATATTTTGGGCAAGTTATTTTGTCATTCTAGGCTTAGTACCACTCTAGGCTTTAGTATCCAAAAAATTAGAGACAAGATGCCACTTAATCAAAATCCTTTCTCATTCTAAATTTGATTCCATGAAATACCAAGACTCTTAAAATTATCCACAGTAGTCCATCATAATGTTTGTCACATTACTATTTAGTATTTATTCCATTGTAAAATTTTTTAAAAAAGATTTTACTTATTTATTTTTAGAGAGAGGGGAAGGGAAGGTGAGAGGAAGAGAAACATCAATGTGCGGTTGCCTCTTGCACGCCCCCTACTGGGGACCTGGCCACGGGAAACCCAGGTATGTGCCCTGACTGGGAATCAAACTGGCGACCCTTTGATTTGTAGGCCTGCACTCAATCCACTGAGCCACACCAGCCAGGGCTATAGTATGAACTTTTAATGTTCTTTACAATCAATTAATTAGGACTTCTACTACTGACAGTAATAAGTAGCTAACACTTCAGCATTTGTTATGTGCAGACAAGAGTTTAATGCTTCACATGGATTATATTTAGTCATCACAATAACTTTTCAAAGCAGGTATAATTCTTATCCTCATTTTACAGATGCAGTTTTTCACAAGTCCAAGATCACAAAACTAGTTAAATTACAGAGTTGGGCTTTCAACCTTAGCAGAATGAACTCAAAAGCCCCCACAAATGTGTACAAAATAGACTTGCTCACCAAATCCTCAATATCAGAACTAAGAAATACTCTAAAAGCCTGAACATAATAGCAGAAATAGTACTTCACATAGTAGGGAGTGCAAAAACTAGATTTAAATCCACCTTATGATCTTAGGCAAGTCACTTAAGTTTCTTTGCTCATGTGGAATGTGGGACAAATACTGTAATTTCAAGACAGTACTGGAAGAATTAAAAGCAAAAACAAAGTGCTTAAGCATGTTTAGTCAACACATATCATATAATGGTTATATAATATTACTGAAATTATTAAATGACAGTGTACTTAAAAGTGGCACATAAATATATATAAATCTACATACCATATATATTTATGTAGTACATATTTATATAATCACTAAGCCACGAGGGTTCACGGATAATGAATTAATTTACAATAGCCATACCACTGACCCTTACTCAGTAACTATATAGAGGTGAAAAGAATCCACAGGAAACAAAAAATCTCAGCACAATGTCCCCCCCACAAACAAATTATATATATATTCATATACCACCAATGTCTAGCACACTGCATTATCCACAGCATGCATATAATAAATGTTTTTGGAATTGCAATTACTTTTCTGTTTTGAAATAGCTATACCTATTAATAGCAAATAATCTTCTTGACTATTAGAATTAGATTACGCCCTTTCCTTGCGAGAAAAGACAAATAACATTGATAGAAAAGGCAAATGTAAGGAAGGAATACTATGGAAAATAAGCAGAAAACCTGGACTTTGGAATGAGAGGGTCAGAGTGTATATACCAACTCTAACGCTCTTATCTGGATGTTATAAAAAATGATTTAAACCTTCAGTTTAGTTTCCTCCATCTGTAAAATAGAGTTGATACCACCAACTTCATCCTAATGCCAATGAGCATTCCTAGCATTGGATAATGGTTTCTAAATACGGTTTCCAATAAATGGAAACAGAGTCCCTTGGATAAATGGGATGACTCTACAGCTGGGACAGGGAAAATATTAGATAAGCCTGGAATGTCTTGTAAAGCCAAAACAGAAGTGGTCAAAAAATCAAGGAACATATCAAAAGGGCACAGGAGTCAATTTGATGGGCTCCCAATGGCCAAATCTGGGACAACAGAGTATCAAAATGATGAGAGCAAAGGAGTATAATCTATACTGACATAAATAAATAAACAAACAAATAAATGTATGTATGTATGTATATATGTATGTATGTGGGGAGAAGAGAAACCGTGTCTATAGAATTCCAATTAATACAAGTGGAAGGAATGAATGATGGAAGTAGAAAATCGCCATTTGGCAAATATCGCAATTGTTGCAGGCAAGAATCATCAACAAATGTTAAAAATAGCGGGCAAGCATATAACAGGAAATAGGATGTTTACATAGTCTCAAAGTATCTCTCCTTAGAAGATGCTTATTACAAAAAAAATTTACCAGTCTAGAAACCATCTTATCCAAATGATCAAAGTTCACATCATCAGTATGGGATATATCAACATCATGGACCTCCTGATCTGAAGGATGAGGACACCATCACTCTAGGCAGGGGTGTCCAACTTTTTGGCATCTATGGGTCACACTGGAAGAAGAAGAGTTGTCTTGGGCCACATATTAAATACATTGTGACACGTAATCACGCACACACAAAAAATCTCATCATGTTTTAAGTAAGTTTAAGATTTTGTGCTGGGCTGTATTCATAGCCATTCTGGGCTGCAGACTGGACACTCCTGCTAGAGTATTGCTTAAATTGAATTTAATTGAGAGTAAGTACCAGGTAAACCCAAACTGAGGAACATTTTACAAAACACCTGGCCATCTTCAAAAGTTTTCATAGTTATGAAAGGAAGACTGTTCTAGATTAAAGGAGACTAAGGAGACATGGATACTTAATATAATACATGACACTGGAGAACACCATTGGAATAACTGATGAAACTTAAATAAGGTCAGTAGATAATAATATTATATCCATGTTAGTTGACTGATTTCGCTATGTTATTTAGAGGTGAACGTTTTGGAAAGCTGGCTGAAGAAAATTTGGGTATTCTTTGTATATTTTTCCTACTTTTATATAGGTCTGAAATTATTTCAAGGCGAAAATGAATGTGTATACACACACACATATGAATTTTCTGAAGGAATACAAGTTTATACTTATTTTACCAATAGCTGCCACTTATCTTTGAATGATCACCCTTCTCAAAGATCTCCCATCTCAAACAATTTGGTTCTTAACCAAGTTCACTGAAAAAATGTCTTGTTTGTCCAAAAAAACTTGGGTTTTTGACCCGACAATCCTTTCAAGCCGATACCTATATGAGATTTCTCGGGCGACAAAGAAGATTCTATTTTTGAACAAATGGTATTTCAAATAGCATTACGAAACAAATTAGGTTTGGGAACCAAGGTTCTACTGTAATAGCGAAAAGATTCTCAAGATTACCTAGGCTGGTAAGAGACCATGAGACCACATGTTTCCATAATCCCTTTACTACTCCTACTTTGACCTCTCACCCATAAAAATCTCCAAGTTTTAGTACAAATAACTGAGAGGAAAGGGAGAAAAATTACAGTTCAGTAAGTTTATGATAATGTATTTGTGAAGTTTGGAGCCAAAACAGTGTCCTTCACCTAAAATACCCCTTAGTCTTCCAATCAGAAATCTAGGCTGTTTGGACCATTTATGTGACTTAGAATAACACATCTCATGCTCTTCCATTACAGCCTAACCCGACTGAGCTAATTAGTTACAAATTACTCACTTAAAAGCTCTTGCTTAGTGAAAAAAGAAAGAAGGAGAAAAAGAAGGAGAAGAACAAAGATACCTATCCCATAAATAATATCATTCATATATAAAATTTTATTTACAATATTTAAAGGGTAAAGTTATAAAAAGGCTAGGTTCACAATATTCACCTGATCCTTAGCTCTAAACTGTTGACTCTAAATCTGTCACCCCTCTTGCACAACCTATCCTGCCATACAAGCTTCAAAGTAAATCAGTTAAGACTGCATCTACTGTGTCAGATCACAAGACTACGTACATATAAAATTAAGCATAATTGGTAAAGATGCCTCTTCAAAATGTAGTAATTTTTTGCCCTGACACCAGGTGGCTCAGCTGGTTGGGGCGCTGTCCCATACACCATAAGGGTGGGTTCAATTTCTGGTCAGGGCACATACCTAGATTGTGGGTTCAGTCCTGGTCAGGGTGTATAGGAGGCAACCAACTGATGTTTCTCTCTCACATCAATGTCTCTCTCTCTCTCTCTCTCTCTCTTCCTTTATCCCCCCACCCCTCCCTCTTCCTTCCTCTCTCTGTAAAATGAACATGTCCTCTGGTGAAGATTTCTTTCAAAAAGTAGTAATTTTTATTTTCAATAGTTTTTCTCCTCTTCTGGGAAAACTATATTTTCCCCTCACAGGAAATCAATGTTTCCAAGTCCTTCATTACCAAAGAACGTATCATTTGGTTCTAATATTAGATTGAGAACTCTTAAAGGGCAAAGATACAGATTTTATTCATCTACATCCCCAAAGCCTCTTAACACCCAGAACACAGTGAACCTCAAAAATGTTAGTTTCCATCCTTTCTCTGGCATATAATAAATGTTTAATGTCTGTGATAGCTATTTCATTCAGTATCAATATCAATGCCTGCCAAACCTAAGGACTATGTAAAATCCAGGAAATGGACTAAATTTGACCAATAATAAATGATGCAACATCCTGACCTCCATCTGTTTGGCTGCTTGTATCAGCCAACCATTCCAACACACGTGTGTGATTGATCCTTTTGTGTCCAGTGCTCTGAAACATTTAACTACCAATAAACCATGCAGCATACACATAATAAATATGAATCAGAAGACTTCTGCCTACAGAAAAGGCCTAAACACTGTTTTTAGAGAACCTAAACGCTTTAACATGTGAGTTTAGATAATACCCTACTGGGTCTAGCACTTTGTCAGTCCACAATTATTAAGCAAATAGATTCTTATTTACACTCATTGTAATTTTATTTTTTTAATTAATTTTCATTGTATTTTCTCCATTACCATTCAGTCCCCTTATACCTCCGTCCCCCAAGCAATCAACAGTTAGTTGTCTATGTCCATGAGTCCTTTTTCCTTTTTGCTCAATCCCTTCATCCCCTAACTATCATCCCCCCAAAAAAACTATAATTTTAAAGTAATATGTTATCTTAAATTACTCAGTATCTAAAAGGTAAAACACAAAATATCTACTGAGCATCTAGCAGTTGATAAACAAAGATGATTAGCTTACTAATGAGCTACCTTAAGGACATTATCTAGAAATACTAAAGGAAAAAATTTCATTCCGTTCGCAATGTACGTACAAAAGCTTATGTGGAGAAGTATACAATAAAATCCACTCCAAAATTTTTTAACTATTTACTACATTTAAAATATATTAAAAATAAAGAATAAAAATCAAATGGAAGAAAGCATACAAAATTGTTCCACATTTTAATACTAAAAAAGAAAAAAATGCAAATAACAGATTATTCTGAACATAATGAACTGTATAGGAGAGTGGGTCAAATTACAAAGTACTAGAGCCAAAAATGCTAGAAATCATCTTTAGCCATTTTACTCATGCTAGCACAGAGAAAAACTGAGGTTCTGTAAGGGACTGCTCTTTAAAGGAAGACTATACAATGGACAATCCTAATACACAATATAAGGATAGAATAATCAACACTCACCATCACAAGTACATAGAGGCCAAGAGATGAGTGGGAGAAAGGGAAAGGGATCATAAAGAGGCTGGATCCTGCAGTGTTATCTGACCAAGTATAAATCCCAACTCTGCCATTTACTTGCTTAATCTCATAGAGGCTTGCTTTCTTTATCTATAAATGGATATAACAGTATCTACCCAAAACAGCTGTTGTGGCATTAAGGGGATTTATTAATTCATATAAAGTATTTGGAACACTGTCTGGCACATAGTAAACACTCAAAAAATGTTCACAAACATCATTATCTGTTACAGAAAATGCAAATTAAGAACACTATTAAGTACAATTTTATAACCATTCTCTTACATTGCTAGTAAAAGTACAAATTGAAACTATATTGGGACACAATTTAGCATTATCTAATAAACTTGAAAATTCACAACATATCTTGCAATCCAACTATTTTACTCCTAAATATATGCTCAAGAGAACATTTAGCAGGTATGTATCAGAAGCATATTATAAAAAGTTTATATAACATAATAATGTTCATGATAGCAAATACCTAGAAACAATTCAAATACCCTTACACAAGAGAGTGGTAACTTCACAAAATTGAATATTATGTGGCAGCGCAAATGGATTAAAAAAAAAAGTATACCAAAAAAATAATAATACATCTCAGTAATGTATTGAGAAAAAGAAACCAAGTTCCAGGCATTTGTGAATATAAGTAAATATATCCCTTTTATAGAGTTCAAAAATATTTAAACAATGAGACATTATTTAGGCATACATCTATGTGATAATTTTTTTTTTTAACAAGAAGGAAATAGTAAACACACAACTCAGGTTACAGTGAGCTCCAAGAAGACATGGGAATATGAGAGATGCACATTAGGTAGATGTGTGTTATATCATTAAGGTTCTGATTCTTAGACTGGGTATTTGTCAAGTAAATAAAACATTAAAATAGTGACAGCATGAACCAAGATAAAGATAATCCAATTCTGAACACCTGAGGGTTTTGGTTTTATTTAAAATCCTCACACCGAGGGCATGTCCCCACTGATTTTTGGAGAGGAAGGGTGGAGAGGAGGAGAGGGGGGAGGGAGAGGGAGAGAAAGACAGAGAGACATCTATGAGAGAAACATCCATCAGCTGCCCCACACCCCAGCCCATGCACCTGTACCGGGGACCGAACCTGCAACACTTCGGTGCACGTAAGGATGCTCCAACCAACTGAACCATATGACCAGGGCCACCTGAGGGCTTTTTAAATTTTATTTTACTTAATTATAGTTGACATACAATATTATATTAGTTTTATGTGTACATCATGCCAATTCAATATTTATATACTTAAGAAGTGATGACAATAATTCTGCCACCATAGTTATTACAATATTACTAACTATATTCCAATACTGTGCATTACATTCTGTGACTTATTTTATAACTGGTGTACCAGAGGTTTTTTAAAAAGGATTAAGGGTTAAGTATAATGTACCTTGGAGTAAAGAATTAAATAAGGTAATTCATGTTTGACACACAGGGAAATCATCAATATGTGTTAGCTACCATCCAAAATGTTATCTTGCCCAGGTTGGGTTGCTCAGTTGCCTGGAGTGTCGTCCCATACACCAAAAGGCTGCGGTACGATCTCTAGTCAGGGCAGGTACAGAAAGCAACCTGTCAATGTTTCTCTCTCATCTCCATATCTACCTACCTACCTACCGACCTACATACCTACCTACCTACCTCTCTCCCTCTCTCCCTCGCCCCCCCAAAAAACCAATAAACATATCCTCGGGTGAGGATTTAAAAAAAAAAATGATCAGAAGCTTTTAAGAGAATAAAACACATTTTAAAATTTTAAATCGCTTCTCACTCTAAACCAATCTCTTCCCTTTTTGCCTAAGCAGAAACCTTACCTAAAACAGATAGACTGCCGCAGCAAACTAGTGGCCCAGCAGGGCTCCTGATTCTTTTACCAATCCAATTCTCCTCCTACTAGGTAGGTGTGTAACAAACTTGTTTTTGTTTTGACATTTACTACCTTCATCAACATTGTGCCTTATATGTGTGCCATGTATAGAATAAAAAAAAAAATGTTGTGCCTAAAAGGAAAGATTTTAATCACTACAACCAATTTTTTAAAAAACAAGACTATCACAAAGCCATAATTACACAGTATAAAAAAGTTTAATATAGTAAAAGTCAAAACAGTATTGGCTTGTCTACCAGAGACTGAGATTGATATTACTCCTTCCTTATTAAAAACGCACGTGCTCAAATAAACATCTTAACTTAATTAAAATGCAAAAAAATCCTGAGAAAGAAATAACTTGTCAATTTAATTTAATGTCCTGCCTGTGATAAAACTAAAACTGTCTTACATAGCAGGGCAAGTTCCACACTTTGGAAAAAGCTGTACTACCTCAAGCTAATTCCCTGTTAAAATTTTTTTAACTTTCTTCAAAAAGAATGATTTTTTCTTTTGGCTAAGATTGAATAAAAAACATGTTATTCATTGTTTTCAAAAATTTGCTGGGATTCAAGAATTAGAAACATACAGGATGTATACTATCTAAACAGAAATCACTAGCCACATGTGGCTAATTTAAATTATATAAAATTACAATTTTAGTTCTTTATTCCCTCAAGATACATTTCAAGTACTCATTAGCCAAACAGCCATATATTAGGTACCATATTGGACAGCACAAACAGAACATTTCCATCATCACAGAAAGTTCTAATGGAAGTGCTGCTTTAGATTGCCAAAGACCCAAGTAGTAGCAAATGGAAATAAGAAAAATTTTAAAAGAAAAGAAAGTATCTTTCGGTAAAGTAACAAACATTTGAAAGAACTGTGAGAGAATGAATTAAAAGCTAGTAGTAAAAATGTTTTCTTTTTCTACAATTCTTTTAAAATTTGATTATTTCAAAGGCTGGAAATGTACTAACACAGGCTGGAATACCTCCCCAACTAAGATAATAAGATTATTATTGCAATTGAGGAACAGACTTAAAAACTTAGAAAATAAGGTTAAGATACCAAGGCCATATCTAAATGCATACTGCCAAACATGTAGTGCTTGTTGTGTACCAAACACTGTTTCAAAATTAGAGCCTATGAAAACTCTTATAATTACCTTACCTTCATTAATAAAGCAATAATGAAAGCATAATCAAATAATGGACAGAATATCAGTAATATTAAGCTTTTAAAAATACAGGGTCTAGTATAATGAACTCTTATTTTCCATCCCTTGATCACTTAAAAATGTTTACAGCCTCCCCCCTGCTCACTACATGATCTCAACATCCTTGTGAATTTATTGTTTTGTTACAACCAATATATTAAAAGGGTTTTTCCAGTTCATTTGATACACCACCACCACCACCCAAATTTTCGGACTGATTTAAACCATGTAGATATTTTATATAACTTCCCAATACATAGATTATATAACCTTTATCTTACCCACTCCTTATACAAATCTCATTTATCTCTCAAAACAGGTCTAGACATTTCATATCTAAGGTCTAGGTTCATTGCTTCAGTTTTCTTTTTCTTGCTAAAATCTTTTCTATACCTGCCCACCTTTTTTATTCCAATCCTCTGAAAAACCCCCCTTTTCCTATCAGTAAGTAAATCAAAACTCCTATAGGTAAGTCTATTAATATGTAATTTTCATGAAAAAGTGATTTATAAATTAGAAAAGATTTTTGTCTTCATTAGCAGAGATGCTCTTACATATGAAAAGATCTTCTCTAAGTCCCGTAAGTAAATGGAAAACTGAGATGAGAATCTAGGTTTCCTTTTCTTTTGTACACAACACTGCAGATTTCTTATAGAGTGCCAATTACATAGCTATGCCACAACTATATGTGTTCCAACACAAGTAACTCACTGTCTATATAAATTATATGACCTACCTGAAGTTTTTATAGAAAAAACACATTTTAAATTTAAGATCTCTTCTATATATTTTTGCCTTTATAGTACTTTTAATATAAATAAGTACACAAAAGAAAATTTCTTCTATAGGTATTTCCTGTCATCTTCCAAATTTCCTACAATGTGATATTATTGTTATACTTCAAAAGTTTATATTCATCTTTGCTGAATCCATATGTTCCTACTTTTTGTTTGCAAATGGCAGCCACTATAATTAAATCGCACAGTCATTCCAGGGTCTCAGGAGCACACTCTGGATATATCCTAAATGCTGCCTCTCTCAAGAGAGTACACCTCCATTAATGCACCACAGCGGGTAGGGACATATAATGCCATAGGATAAAAATGCGCAAAAGATTTTTGTGGATAAAGAGCTTTCCAATTTTTCCCAACATAAATAAAACATTTAAAATTGGAAACACAAATATGTTATTGATTAGAATACCATATTCACATTAATCTTTGAGATAGTTTACTAGATTTCAAAATAATTCTATACTTTTTATTTTTAAAGGTTGCTTTTGGAATGCATTCCCTTATCTGTCCAGGCACTTCGGTGAAGAAATCTGAGAAGCTATGATGTAACACTTATCTTTACTCTAGCTATAGCAGGTTCATATCTGAATTCCCCTGCAATTCTCTCACAACTCGACCTTGAAATGCATTCTCCTGAGGATCCTATAACTGAGTATTATCTCTTATTTCAGGAAATAATAAACTGAACACAAATGTATTCTTTAGTACCAATAAGAGATACGTCCTTAGGAGACAACATCCCATGCACTGCACTGCAGTTTAGGACAGGATTTTTCACTTCAAGTGTCTCGACCAGCATTACGTTTTTATTGAGAACGAACAGGGGCACAAAAGTCAGCCTATGTCATCACAGAGTAAGTCTAGGCTGTTTTAGGAATGGTTGTGTATGTGCATACACACACACACACAGTGTCAAAAGGTATAATGTATTTGTTATTGTCAAGAGCCAAAAGTTTAAAAGCCACTGTTTTAGGGTAAGGTTTCGGAATCTTTACCAGATATGTTAATATTTGCCAAATTATTTAATGTTGTTAAGCCTCAGTTTCCTCATCTCTGTAAATGATGTAACAGTAGTAATAACAGTAGTAATACAAGGGTGGGCAAAAGTAGGTTAATAATAATAATAAGTAAATAAGTAAATAAATAAATAAAGCCTCAGTTTCCTTATCTTTGTAAATGATGTAACAGTAGTAATACAGGGGTGGGAACAGTAGGTTAATAATAATAAACAATGTAATAATAAATAAATAATATAAGAATAAACTGCGTTTTGTGGACTCACAACTGTAAACATACTTTTGCCCGCCCCATTTAAAAGATTGTTAGCTGTCATTTAATTATGTACTAGAATCTATATTTTTTTAAAAAGGTAGTACAGAACAAAAATGGGAAGCAAATAAAACATGAAAATGAATTTCATTTAGAAATAATCCACAACATAAAAAATGAATTTTTGAAGCAGCAATTTATATTAATAAAAAAACACATACTCTTTGACAAAATTATCTCACTCCTATAATTCATCCTAAGAATTTAATTGAACAAAAGAAAACAATTATATGCAAAATGATGCTCATTACAACGTTATTTATAATAGCAAAGAGCTGAAAACCTGAAGTATTCACTAATAAGATAATAGCTATGTAAACTTATGGTACAACCTGATGAAATATTACTGATATTAAAATAATGATTACTATAAAAACTATGTATAAGCACAGAAATTATTTATATTAAGTATATTAGGTAAAAAATGAATTAATAAATATTTGTACACACCCTACTAAAACAAATAAATATATACACATGGATCTAGAAGCAACTGAAAATTGTGTTGGGTTTTTAACTGATTTCTTTCTTTCTTTGATGTAATTATTGCTTCTTGTCTTCTCCAAAATATTTTTTAAAAAAAGTCAGTGTCTTAGTCCATTCAGGCTGCTATAACAAAATACTGATAGGTAAGTTATAAACAACAGAAATATATCTCTTACAGTTCTAGAAGCTGAGAAGTTCAAGATCAGGATGCCAGCACGATCAGATTAAGGCCTTCTTCCTGGTTCACAGCCAAGGTGTTCTCATTTCCCCTCACATGGTATAGAAGGGGCTAGGGACCTATCTGGAGACTCACTCTTTTTTTATTTTTTAATAATTTATTGATTTTGAGAGAGGAAAAAAACACATCAATTTGCAGTTCTACTTATCTATGCATTCACTGGTTGCCTCTTATATGTGCCCTGAGCAGAGTTCAAACCCACAAACTTGGCATACATATCGGGGACAACGCTCTAAACCACTACGCTACCTGGACAGGGCTACTTGGGGCCTCTTTTTTATACAGAAGACACTAATCCCATTCAAGAGGGCTTCACCCTCATGATTTAAACACCTCCCAAAGGTCCTAGGTCCTAATATCATCATCTTTAGGGGTCAGGATTTCAACAAAGAAATTTGGGGTAGGTCTGGGGGTACAAACATTTGGACTGTAACAGTCAGCAAAAGGATTTGGCTCAGTTTCAGTTCTCTTTCCACTACCTAGCTAAATCTATTTTAGAAAGGGTATTTACACAAATAATACAACTAGAAGTTAGCGAGTAATTTAAGTCAAACTAGTCTTTTATTTGATGTATGCTGAAGCCTATGGATAGATAGTACACATTATGCAAGTTCAGGTTCACCTGAAATAGGGTCTATATAAAATGAGGTACGTACATTTCTTTTTCTTTTTGGCTCACCTTGAAGCTAAGTTTGTTCTCTTGAAGTATCAAGACAAAGAAAAACTGCTGAAGAAAACGAAGGTGGTTAGAGGTTAGCTTGTCTCACTCATTCATCTATCTCTCCCCTTCGTTTAAAAAATGATCATAATACAGAATTAAAGAATATCTTAATTTGACATTATTAAGATTACTTGTTATATGTTCATTTTTACTAAGTTAATTAATTTTGTTTTTTGGCTTGAATAGCCCTCATAAAAAGAGTACATACAATTTTTAATCATATTTTTTAAGTTCCTGACTTATGTTCATTTAAGATCTTCAGTTAACTTCAAATTCATTCCTAAGCCAAGTTTCAGTAATTATGTATCTAAGGCAGTTATTTTTGAATTAACAAATTATACCATTTTAGAATAATGAGGCTAAACATCAGGCTAAATTAAAATATAAACAAGTTTTTGCTTGGGTTGTTGAAGACTATAAAATTAACTAAAACATAAGCTTACAGACCTTTAGCTGTCCTAATTAAAGATAACAGATTAAATCAAGGGCAATAAACTTCTAACTAGCAGATCTAGCCTATCTCACTTATCACTAGGATCCCTATTAATATCGATCTAATTTATTAATAGGGATTCAAGTTTGATTACAGTTGCATAAAATTAAGTATCTAAATCTTTAATAAGCTGAAAAATATCTGTTTCTCCTTCTCTTCCATGGAGGTAGATTTTTGCTCTCCACACAATATTTGAAAGCTCTTACATTTGAGAAAGATGGATTTTTTCAACTGAAAATGACAGAGAGAAGTCAAATCCTACTTACACTTCCAAAATGTGTTCAGGTACTTAAATTGCTTTCATTAACAAGGTCTAGAAATATACCTTTCATAACTAACTATAGTACTTGTATTATATAAATACCAAACAAATAAAAGGACTGGCTAGAGCCAGGTCTTACGCAACACTTGTTATATCTTCTTTACTCAAACTTTGCTCAGTACATGAAAGAAAATGTTCCCAGTATGGATTTTCTGCTTATTGGAACTTTTAGATTTTAAATTTTTGTAAAAAGCTACATTTTAACACTTAAACTGAAATATAAATATTCCAGCAGGGCAAATCCTCTTTAAAAAGTAACCTGTTCTGCCCTGGCTGGAGTGGCTCAGTTGGCTGTAGCACTGTCCTGTTAACAGAAAGGTCGCAGGTTCCATTCCTGTTTCAGGGCACATGCCTAGGTCGTTATAGGTGGTCCTAGGTGGGAGGCATAATAGAGGCAACTGATGGATGTTTCTCACAACATTTCTCTCCTTCTCTCTCTCCCTCCCTTTCTGCTCGCCCAAAAAATCAATAAGCATGTCCTCAGGTAAGGATTTAAAAAAAAAAGTAACTCTGCTGGATATCTCTATGTGTAAATGTAACCCTGGCTGGATAGCTCAATTGGTTAGAGCATCCTCCCAATACACCAAGGTTATGGGTTCAATCCCTGGTCAGAGCACATACAAGAATAAACCAATATGTAGCAATCCGTGGAACGACAAAGCAATATTTCTATGTCTCTCTCCCTAAAAACAATTTTTAAAAAATTTGATTTTACCAAGAGAGGAGCAGACCCCAGAGAGCACTGAGTGGCCTCACTGATACTACTGCTGGCCTAGTTACCATCACATCCCAGGAGGAGCCAGAGCTGCCAAAGCTGGCCCCAGTCACCATTACCACACCCATGAGCAGTGAGGCCTAGGCCCAGCAGCCACCCACCATCCATTGTCGTAGTCATTGCCACCACCACTCTCAGTGCTGCTGGCACCAAGCCTGGCACCACACTGGTGGCACCTGCTGGTGGGGACAAGAAGGTCATTCCAACAAAGATTTTGGAAACAGTAAAATGGTTCAATGTAAGAAACTGATATGGTCTCATTAACAGGAATGACACCAAGGATGATATATTTGTACACTGGACTGCCATAAAGTCGAATAACCCCAGGAGGTACCTGCACAATGTAGGAGATGCAGAGACTATGGAGTCTGATGTTGCTGAAGGACAAAAGGGTGCAGAGACAGCAAATATTGCAGGCCCTGGTAGAGTTCCAGTGCTAGGCAGTAACTATGCAGCAGACTGCAACCATTATACACACTATCCATATTGCAGGGGTCCTCCACACAATTACCAGCAGAATTACCAGATTAGTATGAGTGGGGAAAGGAATAAGGGATCGGAGAGTGCTCCCAAAGTCCAGGCCCAACAGTCCTAGTTTCCACCTCACTACATGTGACGCCCTATGGGCATCAACCACAGTACTCCAACCCTCCTGCACAAGAAGTAACGGACAGTGCTGACAACCAGGATGCCGGGGAGAGAACAAGGTAGACCAGTGAAACAGAATGCGTGTCAGGGCTGTAGAACCTCATTCTGCAGGGGCCCTCTTTGCCAAAGTTAGCCTAGAGAGGATGGCAATGAAGAAGATAAGGAAAATCAAGGAGATGAGACCCAAGGTCAGCAGCCACCTCAAGGTCCATACTGCTGCAACTTCAATTACTGACGCAGATGCCCAGAAGTCCCCAAACCACAAGATGGCCAAGAGACAAAGCTAGCAGATCCACCAGCTGAGGCTGAGCAGGGCGGGGCTGAGTAAATGACAGCTTACTACCTCTACTATCTTCAGGTTTAGTCACTCAACAAAAAGAAATATGAAATCCCAGCAACAAGAAATGAACAAAAGATTGGAGATGAAGACAGTAAGTGCTTTCCTTCTGCCCACTGACCAGATAACTAGAACTATCTGCATTATCCACGCAGCACGGGGTTTTTATTATATTTACCTACAGACATCTCTTTTTGGTAATGACAAAAGTGTTTGGTTTTATTTTTTTTAAAGCCTGGTTTTTATCAATACACCTTTAAAAAATTTTTAATTGTTTCATATCTGGTCAAGCTGAAATTTTTTTAAGAACCTCATTTTTAATTGGTAATAAAAATTTACAACTTGATTCTTTCAAAAAAAGTCAGCGAACTGCAAGCATAAAGGTCTTAAATAATTTTTTTTTAAAGTAACTCTACCTAAGTGAAAGTAAGCACTGATTATTCATGAACAAAGTACCTTTCTTCTCAAAAACTAAAAGTTCGTGTTAATATTCTCTTATCTCTAAACAAAAAATGTTTTCAAGGGAGGGGAGGTTACATTTATCTTAACATCCCTCTGAAGTAGGGACACATTATCCTGATGGTACAGACGGGGAATCAAGCACAAAGATAGTTTATGTCAAAGTCTTAATATGACAATCAGCAGTAACCACTGGATCATGTTAATTAATTGTGAACACCAAATTGTAGAAATTTAATTAGTGAATTTAGTTTTGAAAAGGCCTTTCCAACCATTAATATTGGAGTATCCAAAAAATACAAAATCTTCTGTCAGTGACAATATAATTTATTTGGATAAAGTCAACATGTTGGTTAGTCTTCCGGAAACCTTAAAGTTCTTAATAAAATCCAAATTTGGATAATTTATTCACAGGCCTATTTTTCCTCCTACTTCCTAATTTCCAAAATCTCTCATTCCTGATAGAGCTAATATTACATGAGAGCCTATCATTCCCAATAAACTCAACTCCTCCAAGGGAAACTCTTCTGTTTTCTTATCCTCATTCTTCCTGATGCCCACCTCTGCAACCACCAATTCCAAGATCCTTACTCCTGTCTCTCTGAAACGCAGAGGCAGATGTCGGCATTCATACTACCACTCTAAGTCCCTCATCCCATGGGCACATCAAATACACTGGTGTTGGCTCAGGATTCCTCTCCAATTCACTTCCTAATACTTGCCCAGCAACTTGAATAGCCACATTGTTGACCTTTTAAAATAAACTAGATCCTGGCTCCTTTACTCCAACAACCTGTTTCTACTTTAATCTTCCCTTATATGTCATCACTCTGGAGTTTTGCTCTCTGATCAAAATCTATCTTTCAATTTTTCCCAGTTCTACTCTACATGTCCTTTAATTTTATTAACATTTCCAGTCCCTCAAAAGAGCTGTCAATTCTGTGTGTCTACCTATCATTTCAAGATTAATTTCTAGTCATTAAGTGTCAGTACAGTGTAGTATAAATACTACGCAATTTGAATTTCAGTTCTAACACTTACTCCCTTGTGTGGCTGTGGGCAAGTTTACTAAACCTCTCTTAAGTCTCAGATATCTCTATGTGTAAACTATGGATAATACTTAGCTCACATGGTTGTTAGGAGGATTAAATCTAGTACCGTGTCTGACAAGCAGTAAAACAACTTGGTAGACTCCTCTTTCCCGGGCCTTACTCTCAACTTCCTTAAATCTTTCCTCATCTTTCCTTAAATTTCTTTTTTTTCCCTCCTCTCCAGAACTGACATCACCTCATTCAACAAATAATCTCAGCTCTCAACTTCCTTAAATCTTTCCTCATCTTTCCTTAAATTTTTTTTTCCTCCTCTCCAGAACTGACATCACCTCATTCAACAAATAATCTCAACTCTCAACTTCCCCCTAAACAGTATAACTTTACTCTTTACTGTCTCCATTTCATCACTTCCCATTTTGTTTTAAACACTCTCTCTGAACTCTCCTACCTCTCAAGACTTTTCTATCTTTTGATTTCTCTTCTTACTCTCCCTTAAAAACACTGCTGTTTCTAACTATTCACCTTTCCATTTCTACTTAATATTCTCCTTGGGTAATTTTCCACTAGGTTCGACTATTACATATGCTGAATATGTCACCTCTAACTCTGCCCTCTTAACCTTCTTTGGGCACCAAATCTGTAATTAAAACACCTTAAAGGACATTTTCTACCTTGATATATAGTAGGTACCCACAAATTTAGAAAGATCAAAATTGAGTTATTTCCCCCTTAAAAACCTTCTCTTCTTCCTTTTCCCACTTTAAGATCATCACAGCAGCCCAAATTTAAAATGAAGTCATCCCACACTCTTCCTACTCCTTCCTTCACATCCAGTCACATAATTATACTTACTGGAAATCTGAATTACCTTACAAATTCATCCTCAACAGTTCCAAATGAACTATTTCCAGCTGTTCTTTACCTTGATCATTATTATTACATCTTCCTCCTCAAATGGAGATTATTTTCTTTTCCCTCTAATCTCCTGTCCAAAAGAGCCCTGGTATTTAGTTTTCTACACAAATTTGATATCACTTCCTCACTTAAAATAATGGTTCCCCAGTGCCTACATGATAAAAGACTTAAGCTGGTGCTTTTCATTATCATCCTTACCTAGTAAAGAGGGAGGGTAGCTCAAAGAACAAATTTTCTTTGAATGCTTAGTGCATTATTTGAAAAATGTATGGGAATTATATGCAAAACTAATGTTACTAATAAATTTCCCTCGAGTTTTGAAAAAGTTTTGAAAAAGTTTCCGGGAGCTTCTGTCACATTTATCTTGTGGACCTCAGGCTCCAGGCCTAGCCATCACTCTTTGCCCCAAGACTGCTGATACGTAGACTACTTACTGGTCCCACATTTTTTTTTATCTCCAACCACTCCTCCAAACATGTTTAGCCAAAAATCTATTGCTTTTCTTCAAACTTTCTGTGCTTGTTTTTGTTTTAATAGCCTCCTCTCCTTAGGGTACCTTTTCCCTTTCCACCTTATCTCTGGTTGACTCCTAAAATGCCACCACTTTTCTCCAGCCTTCCTTCACAAGCTAACTCACATCCTACCATCCACCCCCAGGTAGAATCACTTTCTCTTACAGCCTTGAATAACTTCATATGCAACACACTCATCACATTTCAGAAGGATCTAGTTCCCTTGTTGGATAGTGAAAGCAGTTATCAGGTTTTACTTATCTTTGTATCTTCAAGGCTAAGGAAAAGTCAAGTGCTAGCAGGCACTCAAATGTCACTGAACTGAAATTCTTGAAGGAAAATTTACTAATGGCATCTGTCCCGAAAAACTAAGAAATCCATATACATAATTCGGCCACTAAAATTGTGAAATGCTTGCCCATATTATTAAGGGGGCAAACCCAGAAGTGATCCCTAATTCCAATCTCAAAATATCAATGTAATTAACAATAAGGCAGTAAAAAAAATGTTTGGTGACTTTATGCCCAAGTTACTAAAACATTCTGATGTGATGAAAGGTACGGTAACTTTGAAAAAGTGGCATCAGAAAAGTCACAGTTCACTAAATTCCTGGTAGTCATATCATAGAACACAAATATAGAGAAGCCATTAACAAATATCAAATACCATGTATTTGTGAAAGTAATCTCTAAACACGTGAACAAGCAATTGAGATGTGTTTAATCATATACAATAGTATCATTAAATACTACCAGCAAAACAATTACATTCTACTTCTAAGTCATAATGGCCTTTATCTAAATTATAATCCCTATTATACAAATAAAATTTAGAAATAAAATTATAACACTAATCAGATTAAATGTTACTTCCAATCACTGTTGAATTTACTAAAGCTTATTCTTTGCACTCTAAATGTAGAAAGAAAATGCCTTCCAAGATGATTCAAAAATTTCAGATACAAGGAAATCTTCACCAGTAAATTCTATATTATGAGTAACAGGAATGTTACATTAAATATGGTTCAGAAATACAAGGAAACTTAGGATCACTTAGGATTCACTTAGAAATCACTTAGGATTCTAGAATTCTTAAACTAAAAGAAATCCTAAAGTTGATCAAATCTAACACATTTTAAATCAGAAAAACTAAAAAGTCTAAAATTCTAGGGAGCTGAAATAATGTAAATCTGTATTTATGAACATTTATAACTCTATAAATTATGAACATTTACTTCCATATTATGGACAAAGATTAAATGACAATACTGCATTTCTGGTACTTAATTAAAACTGTATCATTTCTCTCCTTTAATCTTCAAATGTGATAAATTACATGGATTTTCTTACGTTGTTGATCCATTCCTGCAATCTCAAGATAAACCCAGTTTGACTGTGAGGCTTTGTTTTGTGTTTAGTTCTCGGAATTGGATTTAATTTGCTACTTCTTGAAAGTTCACAGCCATTATCTTTGAATATTTCCGCTTTTCCATTATCTCTTCTTCTGGAACTCTTAGCTGTGTGTTGAACTTGTTCATCTTATCTTTCCTGTTTTCTTAATCTTCCCATTTATATACATATTTTGGGGTTCAGGCTTCTACAGATCTTAACCTGTTGTGTCATGGATCTCTCTGTCAGTCTCATGAAGCCTATGGCCCCCTTTTTTCAGAACAATATGAAAGGCTTAAAATAAAATATATGGGACTATAAAAGAAATCAATTACATTGACAAAATATTTTAAATTTTGAAACAGTAATACAAAATATAGGTGTTTCTTTATTAACATTAAAATATAGGCTCTAACAACAGTTTAATAATTATAATAATTTCATACTAGAGACCATGATAAGTGCTATTTCAAGATACCTATTACCCCCTGGACAATAACTGTTTTTCAAAAATCTGATTTCTATTGCTGTTATGGGTGAATTATATCCTTCCAAAAATAAATGTTGAATTCCAAACCTCTGGTACCTCAGAAAGTGAACTTGTTTGGAAATAGGGTCATTGAAGATATAATTAGTTAAGAGGAAGTCAAACTGGACTAGGGTGGGCTCCTAACCCAATAAATGGTGTCCTTATAAAATGGCCATGTGAAGACACAGACACACACACAGAGAACACCATGTGATGATGAAAACAAAGTATGGAATTAGGCAGCTGCAAGCCAAGGAATACCAAAGTGCCATCAACCACCATTAGCTAGAAAGAGGGAGGATTCCTCTATTGATTTCAAAAGGAGCATGGCCCTGACAACACCTTGATTTTGAACTTCTAACCTCCAGAACTGTGAGACAGTAAATTTCTGTTGTTTTAAGCAACCTAGTTTGTAGTACTTTATTATGGCAATCCTAGGGAACTAATACAATTGCTATCACAAGGACTTCTCATTCTGCTATGGTTTCTTTGTATTTCCTTCAATTATGAATGTAATTCATAATTCAGTTACAGATCAGTAGTCTGAATTCTAAGAACTCTTATGTCTCAAGCAATGTTAACACCTTAGTCTATGATCCATTACTAATGAACTATGTTTTAACAAAAATAATAACCTATGTTTAAACAATAAATACATCAATATTCCTTTTTTCATTCAAAACCATTCTGAGTGCCACAGAAATCACCATGTTAGGAATTAATCATGACTATGGTTCTGGCCTCTAAAATGAGATGCTGCTATGAAAAAAAACTGTCATACACAGCAAACTAAATCTAAATATTTTAAAAAATAAATGCATTATTTACATTAATTTTTTAATCTATTAAATTATCCTTTAGTGTTAGATTAACATGATTTGTATGACTAACCAAATGAAAAGACTTACTTTTCCTTTGCACTTCTTGACCAATTAAAACAAGGGGGCTGATATCTTGTTAATATAAGTATTCCTTTCAGAAATAAGTTGGTGTTTAAACCTAATAAGCCTTAAAAGGAGGCTTAAAAAGAACACCACGAAGTTCTCCATCTGTGATGTATATATAACCTATTATCAAAGACACATAGCTATTAAGCCCAAAATGAGAAAATCGTTAAAAATTCTGAACATACCAATTGTTTCTAAATTTTTCATCTTGGTTCTTCAAAATTCATGCTTTTACTTCATCATCCTACCAGATCTCTACCAGAAGTCTTTTATTTGCTTAAATATTTCAAAAACAACAATATAATAAAATTAACAAATAGGTATGTTACAAGTCTAGTGGCTTGCAGTGTCTACCACAGTTTTACTTTAGGGTAAGTTAGTTAGTATAGGAAGCACCCATAATAATGCTTTAGTTCAAACACCTTGACTTACAAATGCGCAAACTGAGGTCCCCAGAGGCTGTCACTTGTCCAGAACCACAGAATAAATTAGTAACAGCTAGGACAGCCATGCATCTCCCAGTTCCAAGTCCAATGTTCTTTACACTATACCATATTGCATAAAGGTTGGTAAAAGTTAAATAAATTATCTGCAAATGACTTTTGTATGATCACATACATTGTAATTCTATTTACAGTAACGTATTTTAAAATAGTTGTTACACAAAAACTCACAAATTTTTTTAATCTCCATTTTACCATCCAGCACCTTTTTAAAATAGGCACAAGATCTCATTTCCTCTTTCAAAACTGACAGAAATTTCTTTCTAGTACTGCAGAGACATTTCAAGGTATAAGCACTCTCATACACTAAGGTTTTCTTTTCTAGAGGGCAATTTGGATGAAAGAGTAAGATAAAAAAAACTGCATCTGTTTTAACTTAATCCCTAAAGTACCTCAAGGAAAAGGTATAATATATGTTGATGAAGACAGAACTCAGGATCAAATGTAGCACTGTTCAGAAATATCCAAAAACAGTAGGTTGATTAAAACCAATGTATGTATATTATATACTGAATATAATGTAGCCGTTAAAATTATAGTGTTCTAGAAAGAAATGACACAGGAAGATTCACAAAATATTAAACTATAATTGTTATCTACTACACAATTCCATTCTGTTGAAAATACATGTATATACATAAATGATATAATACATGGAGATAAAGGATTTATCAAAGTGCTTGGCACATAGTAAAAAATCCAATAAATGAGTATGATTCATCAACATCACAGGAAAGGAAAACTATGCTTATATGTCAAATGTTAAGACATTATCTGAATAGTAGAAATGGAAACAAATTATTATTTATTCACTTTAAAGACCATTTTGTACATTACCTGAAATAAACTATTACTTTTGAGCAGAGGAAATTATCTTTTATAAACTGCACTTTTAATTTGGTTCCAGTTCCTACTGAAGGTTAAAGACAAGCTGAATTTTACCAAGTCTGGTATTACATAAGACAAAGTCTTACACATAATAGATCATTCACTAATTCTTGGTGAAACATATACTCACAATCAACTTCTGGGAGCTATCTCTCTACAAAGAACTCTTATTTCAAATAATACAGCATGTAATAGAGGATTTCAAAATGAGGCCTCCAAAGGCCTTACTGGATTTTACCATACTGGATAGAATAGGTTAAATTAGGGTTTCTCAAAATACTGGTGATTTTCACTTTTTCTCTAAAGTTTGAAATCAGGTGAAAAAACATTCAAGTGTTAAAAAGTCTGTACTGTAATTAAGTTCCTATTAATCCTGGTTTCTAAACAAGTGAGAAAAGAAAAAGGGAAAAAATATACATAAGGATTTTATAAATCCACATTACTGGACAGGTCTCAACTATGATAAGCCTTCAAGGGTATCTGCCATAATATACCTCATTTCTTCATAATATATATGATTATAAATAATAAATTGTCATTTCAAAACATTACTTTCTATATTAAAGATAAGATACATAAATATCAGAATAAGCTACACTCCAGCCCTAGCAGGGTAGCTCAGTTGGTTAGAGCGTGCTCCCAATATGCCAAGGTTGCTGGTTGGATCCTGGGTCAGGGCACATACAAGGATCAACCAGTGAATGCATAAATAAGTGGAACAACAAATCAGATTTTTTTTTCTTTCTGTTCCCCTCCCTCTCTCTATTCTCCCCCACCTCCTCTTTCTAAAATCAATACATAAAAAAAAAAAAAAAGCTACATTCCAAAGTTGTTCACCGTGGTTTGGGTAATCCACAATGTTGCCATTAATAAAACTGATTACCAGATGAACACATCACTTTCTAATATTTTTTTTAAAAAAGTAAAACCCCAAGAGTTTGCATCCATAAAGAGTTAACAGCTAACAGCAAAATACTATGCTAAAACATTATTTTTGTCCTACAAAAACCAGTATAACAAAGCTCCTAGGGAATAACATCAATAAAGCAGGATAAATTTGTGAAAATAGAATTCTAAAAATCTGGGTGAGTCCCATACTAAGTACAATTAAAATCTAAAAAAAGAAAAAGAAAAAGGCTACCCTCCCACTTAAAAAAAAACAGCAGCTTGGTGTTTCAAATATCAACATCTTTGGGATTAAAGCACTAGGCATATTTACTTTTGTGTGTGTGTGTAACAGCACACTGACATCACTATACCAAAAACTTGCACTCTGGATTTGCCCATGGCAAGTATTACAAATAGAGCCCATTTAGAAACTATATTTTACACGTGTGTCAATTCACATTCCTCATTTGCTTTTCTATTAGCTGCATCCAACAAGGAGATATTCAATACTTTACTTTAAATATGATAGTCTTTTCCCATCCCTAAAACAAACCTGACATTTTGATCTAAGCTACTTTCTTAAAAGATACTAAGAAAAATTATCGTCATTCCGTTCAGAATTTTTAGCAGTTTTTCTTCTAACTAGGCGTTATCTGAGGTACAGTACTTCTTGATCTCTCTCAAACTAGGTCTAATCTGCGGGAGGCAGTGAGACAGTGTAGTGCACTGTGAATGGACAGCCAGGTATTTTATGAATGGAGGCGATCACGTGATCCCAGCACCTCCCAGAACTGATATTTCCCACATAACTGTGTCAACATTCTGAGAACAAGGGTAGTTATTTGTGGGTGCCTATGTTTTTTTATTTAACCTATAATTTCGAATTCTCCTTACTTAACGAACTCAAAAATCTACGTGAATACAATCAAGCTTCGAATTTTTTTCCTTAGGAAATCCTTTCAAGACGTCCAAGGTGATGGATGTTTAATTATTTTTTTATGAATGAAGAGTGTGCTATGCAAATGAGGGCGATTCACAAAAAAAGAGAGAACATGGCGGCCACTTCTGCTTCTAGACTGCACTGACACTGCAGCAATCTACCTTCTCCCACACCCGCTCATCAGAAGCGTGTGCTGAGGGGGAGGAATGGGAAGGAGAAAGGCTGCTTGGCATTTCTCAAGCTATTTTATGTTAAACAGGCCTAGGCTTTGGACTTTAAAGTTCTCTCAAAAAGGTCTGACTGGAGGAATGCACTTTATTTAAAGGAATGCATCCTAGAACTAGCCCTAACTCACTTAACTCCTTCCACCCCTCAAAAGATAAACAAAACTTGAATTACAAGAAAACGTATGCTAATATCCTGCATGAAATTAAATCGCGTCTCAAAAGAAAACTGTCATTGCACCATTATTTATTTCCACAAGCAGCTGTTACGTTAAACTAAAATATCTAAAAGGCAAAGTATTTTGTTTGTAAAACAAAAGAATTGCCAAAATAAAAATCTTTAAACGGGATGATCTGGAAGTTAACCAATGAAGTCGTCAACATGTTCAGCAATGTAAATACTGTTAAGTCAACGTCAACGGTGTATTTTAACACAGCTGAAGGATAAAAATTAGCATTCAAAATTCTTCCATGCATCTGATAAAGACATGTCCAATGTTCACAAAGATAAAATATATTAGTTCCACGTCTCCCACACTCAGGTGTCTTCATCCTATTAAATTCTAAAAATGTTCCCCTAGCCCCATTTTTTACAAGAATCTTACAGGTCATAAGTTTAAAAAAGAAAGGGTGGGGGTGGAGGCTTAATCGGTATTTAAGAGTCACTGACTCATCGAATTAAGATTCAAGAGCAGTGTGCTGCAAGAGGTGCTCCCACACATTAGTTTGCAAGTGAAATAGCTATAAAGGAAGCAGGGTGGATATTCAGGGTATGTTGATTGGCATACTAAAGTGAAAAAGGATAGGCCAAAAGTCTTCCAGGCAAACAGGTAATTTCTATCCTGCCTCCCTGCCTCCCTCCCTCCCTCTCTCCCTTCATCCATCCATCCACATTACTCCATCTCGTGGACAGAAATCTGCCATCCAACCCCAACCCTCAATACCCTCCCCAAGAGAAAGCTACTAAATGGGGTGGTGGTGGGGGGGTACTGCCATGAAATTAAAAGGCTAAAGAAATCAAATGTTATCTGCAGAAGATGCACCGAACTCTCTAGGGTTGCAAGCTTTCCGGCATCCAAGTCTCCGAGGGGTCTGGGGGACAGCGGACGGAGGATGGGCGGGGCGGGGGGGGTAGGTAGTAATCAAGATCAATGAGGCGCTTACTCGTTGTCAGAAGTCGCCGTCTCCTCGCTCATCTTTCCCTCACCGTGATCCGATCTGGAGATTGAGGAGCAACAGTAGGCGGAGAAGCAGCAGCAGCACCGAGGGGCAGGAGGCAGCGACGGCCGGGGGGGCGCGGGGGCAGCGGCTCAGGGGCCTCACCATGGTGGATGCCTCACCCAGAACGGTGCCCCCCCAGCCGGGAACCCCGGCCACCCCCGCAGGGGGGTGGCGGCAACAACCTCCGCCGTGGCGACCCCAGCCTCTTCCCTCGGTTCAGCGCCCAGCCAAGTGATCCGAGGAGGCCGGGGAGGGTTCGTAGAAAGGAAAAAAGAAAGGGGGGCTGCAAGGGCTGATTGAAGAGCTGCTCCTCCCGCCACTGGGGTGGAGTGCGGCTGGGTCCCGCAGGGAAGGAGCGGGCGGGCGGGCGGGCGGACGGAGAAGCCCGGAGCAGAGGCGGCGCTTCCCTCAGGGATGCGGCGAGGAGGAAGCAGAGCTGGGCTCGGTGGGGGCCGGCAGGGGGGTGCCGAGCCCAGGCTCCAGGCGGCGGCGGCGCGGTCCTACCGGAGCCCACCCCACCATCTCCCGCCTCGCTGCAGGCTGCCCACTCAGCCCCCGGCAGCAAGTGGGGCGGTCCTCAGGAACGAGCGGAACCGGGTGAGGGGCCTGCGGTGGCGGATTCCTCCAGACACGCTCCAGCCGGGACGACTCCAGAGGGGAAGAGGGGGCGGCGTGGAGCGTGTGCGGCGGTGGCAGGCAAGCCGATCGCTCCCACCCGGGCCGATGAAGAGGGGCCACTCCCGGGGAGCAGGGTTCCGAGAAGCGGCTTGAGAGCGAGGAGAGCGGCAGCAGGTCCCCCGCCAGCCGGTGCCCAGCAGCACCTCCGCCGGGGCAGCTCCTCACCTCCCCACACCAGCCAGAGGGGAGTCGCAAGGGGGGCGGCGGAAGCGCTCACGCCGCCCGCTCCTTCCGCCGCCGCCGCCGCTGCTGCCCGAACCGGGGGCTCCCGCAGGAGGAGGCGAAGTAGTCCCTGGCGACTTCTCCTGGCCTCCGGCTTCCCCCGGGGGCCAAAGTGACCACGGGGTGGGGTTGCCGAGCAGAGTGCCCGGGCTGTGAGGGCGTGTGGGTAGGAGGACTAAAAGCTGCGGTCTCCAGGCGAATCACTGCAACTCGAAGTCGTGTGCAGCATAGCAAGTTTCAGGAAAGTAGTTCCCTCCTCCCGTCATTTCCCAAATCGTTGTCAAGCCACTGAGCGGGGAAAGGGAGGAGGGAGGCGGAGGGATACGCCAGGCACCAGGGCTCGGTGTGCGTGCGCGCGCTCCAAACTCTTGGCACGCTGCGAAAGGGGGCGGGGGTGTGAGCTGCACTGGGAGCTGCTTGGGAGGCTGCATTGTTGCGGTGCGGTGCTCCCAGTTACTCGCTTTGGAATATCCAAGGTGCTTGAACGAAGAGGCTAGAATGACAGTGTGCTCAAGGAGAATATTGGAAGCTACTCTGATCTGACGTGTGTATATGTGTGTGTGTGTGTGTGTGTGTGTGTGTTCTCCTTGCAGAGCAAAGAATGGAACTGGCAGGAGTTCATCTTTAGTTGGTGGGGGTTAGAAGAGGGACTGTACAAAGAGAGCTCCGCCTGCTGTCCTCTGCTTGCATTGCTGCAGTGTCCTAGCTGCATGCACAGCGGGTGCATGTGTGTGCGCGTGTGTTAGAGAGTTGGTTTTAATACCTTGGATTCTTACTGCGCAAGGGGTATGCTGTGCAGAGCATTCATCTCCGAAAGCTAGAGTGGTTGTTAATGGAGAACGACTTCCATTGAAGCCCAGGGTAGGCGTGTTACATGAATCTGGCGCAGCCAGAAGCACAGGAAATAACTCCCGCGGCGAGTGAGGTTGCATAACTATAGCGCAGAAGATGCCTCTGCGGCATGAACTGCTCTTAACGGAGGCGGAACGAGACTTGAATAGGCAGCTGTCACGTTTGCTTTGTTAGAGGACAATGTATGCATTCATCTCAAAAGGTTTTTGCACAAAAACCTGCTTAGTTTGTGGGTTAGAGTATAGGGGCTCTTGGCCCGGGGGACTCTGAGCCCCTGGCTTCGCAAATTCTATTATCTCTTCTCTGTCTAGAAAGCCATCCTCTATAGGATCCGGCCTGGGGGCCTGAATCCCAAGCGGGCTCCAGATTTTCTGACGCATCTCCTGAGGTAATCCATCTAGCTCTGTGCGCAGGGTTTTCTCTTCATTCGCAGGTCTGTGCGACCTGCGAAGGAAGGTTGCTGCTCCTGCCACCTTGAAGGGTAGAACAATTCCTGAGGAAGAAGAAAGTGGGAGAACCTCCCACACAAGCCAGTACTCCTCTTCTGCCATCTGTCTCCAGGAAGTTTCAGGGTTGCTGTTCTCAGGAGCGCATTCACTAGCCTGTTAACCATGTTTTGCCCATAGTAGGTGCTTGATAAATGTGTGACGAATGAGTAAAGGAGCCAAACCAGTCAGCCTATCCCCCTTCCGCAAAGCATTCTGTTAATTTCTGAGGTTTCTCGCTTCCTGCCTCAGCAGCAGCAGCATTGTCCTTACTCCAAGTGAGGAAGGGGTGAGAGGACCTGGGATAGTCAGACCTTACCTCTGTTACCTCTGAACCTGAGATTTTCTTAAAAATCGTTCCTGCTAAGAATCCGTAACTGGGAGTGTTGGTACTGGCCTACTCCTCTCTCAGTACTACTGCTGACCACTTCAGCTGCTCAGATTTGAATCGAGTACCATTAGTTAAAATTTGTGTTCTAGGCAAGTTACTTACACACATCCTGTATAAAATGGGGCTAATAGTACCTAATTCATGTAGTTGTTATACTGATTAATAAGTATAAATCTATATAAAGCACTTAGAACAGATTACGAGTTCAGTGAGTCCTCACTCTCACTGTGGTTTTCTAAAAGGGAGATAGTAAACTCCATGACAGGCGATGGCAGTTGCTGTGAAGGTTTAATGTAGAGCATTCAATAGTCTTGTTCATTCAGTAAATAACTGGGGCTTTTTTTCTATGTACCACTCTTGCTAGACACATATGCTGGCCCTTACTAAGTCTTCAATAAATGATAGTTCTCAGACTTAGGATTAAGTACAAGGAACAGTGGGTCACTTGCAAAACCTCATTTCCTTTTGAAGATATTTGTATCTGAAATTCAAGTGCATCAGGGAAATTATCAATAACATGCTTTGGGAGAAGATATGAAAACCATCTTGGCTGTCATTTGCAAGGCATTATGCTGGCCACTTTCAGACACAGTGCCTACCTGAAGGGGCAAGATATAATCAACAGCCTGAATTAATGCTTTTAGATTGTTTCCAATCCCATGACCAAGATATAGTTCCCAAACAGCTCTTTTTTCAGAGTATTGTATGTCCTCACTTAACATTGATAGGTTCTGTGACTTTAAGGGAAACAACTTATAACAAAACCAGTTTTATCAAAGGCTAATTAATATAAAACAAGTTAATTTCCTATGTTAAAACAAAATGACATTGAATAAAATGAGATTATTCGAGGACCAGCTGTACACTGCAAGTACTGCTTAATGCAGGCTCCTAGATACCACTCGACATTGTGATCACACATCTGCAATGGGACTAACAAATCTGGTTGTTTGTTTGTTTGTTTGTTTGTTTGTTTTTCAGAAGTATGCCAGGCCCTTCTCAGCCCTTCACAGACTTGCAACCTCTTGTGTCATCACTTCTCTGAACACATCTCTAATTTAAGCCTCCTCCAACAGAGCACACTCACACAAAACGTAGCCCAAAGTATGTCGTAGGCTAAGGTAGATACTGGTCAAGGCCAGAGAACTGAACTGGTTCAGCTAAGGAAGATGGATTTAACAAGCACTGAAAGAGCTGTGTGAGAAGATAAATATAGGTCACAGTTTCATCTTATGTTCCACCTCCATTCAGTTGATTGAGCACTAGTCAAGAAAGATCCTGTGGCCCTATCAGGGTCAGAAGGGTAAGAAACCCTTGCATTTGCTCCCTTTTATTTTCTCAGGAGGGTTTGTGAGAAGGAGCTGGTCACAATAGCTGGTGCTTATAGATGGCTCTCAGTACTGTTGTCCTGAGCTTAAGAATTAGCCACAGCCACTTAACACTTCACCTGTCATAGATGATTAATTATGGAAGCATCCATGGGCCAAGAGCACAATTGCCAAGTAATTGCCCCTGTAGGAAATCATCAAAGTTAGGAAGGTAAAAGTGGGTTCTGAGTTACAGGTAGGTATCAGACCAGAGTTCACAAGGGCCACAAAGTCGCCTGTCCTTATGGAGGCACTGGAAAAGGGCACGGAGCACTCTAATTCAAGGCTTCCTCCTTTTTTCCAGACCACTTTGTCCATAGTGACCATCTTATCAACTCAGAATTTGTCATCTCAAATTCTTTTATTTTCACCTTTACTATTTTAAATCTGTATTAATATCTTTCTCTCCCTCTTTCTTTCTTCCTTTTTTTTTTTTTTTTTGGTACTTTAACTTTTTGTGAGTTCGTTTGTTTTCCTGGTTACATTTTAAGTGACTTCAAGGCAGAGGCAGCATTTCATATTTTTTGGTGTCTCCTCAGCATTGGTTTTAAAGTAATGGAAGCTTTTCAAGTGAAATATGATGCCAAAACTTTGTGCATATATATAAATGTAGCTGTATTGACTGATACTGTGATGGAAGTCAGGAGTCCCCTCTGGCTTCCTATTGTGACTTGGACACCACTGCAGTTTAGCACTTCACACACACCGTGCCTTGTACTAATAAGCTCTCAGCAGATATTTGTATACTTGAAAAAGCCAAAAGAGGAAACAGCCATGCCAACATTTGAGGTTCTCACAGAATATAAAATACATGTACACATTTCCATTTCTACCTCTTAGCAGATGTTATTAAAATTTTATATTGTAAAACTGTAGTTAATATGTGCCTAGATCAAAGAGGACACTATTTTCATGCTGTACTTTGTTTAATGAATGATTTTTTTTTTCATGTAACCAGTCTCTTGGCTAATGAGCTCTGCCTCTCAGTGGAATTACTAAATGGTAACCATGTTTCTAAATAGTTTCCTTGCCTCTGGCATGAGTCTGTTTCTCCAGCACTAGGGTTTCTATGTTCTTCTAAACTAATACAGAGGATAAAGGAGAAGTATGCTATTTTACTTTTTTCCCAAAGGACTACAATTGTTGGTCTGGTAGTATCCGGTGAGTGTGAAATCAGTTTACTTTTAAAGCTATAACTGCCTTTTACAGGAAGTTTCCACAAGATTACAACCAGTACAAGGGAAATGAGCAGTCTGCAATTTCCTTTATTTCCAGTATAATCTTAGCAGGGAGGATGCTTACTAGGCCCCACGCTACTAAATAAAGCACTCTTCCCATACCATCATTCTCGCAAATAGCTTTGGCATGCTCATTCTTTGAAGGTGATATCCCATTACAACAAGATTTCCAAGACCATGTGCATGCCGCACAAATTCAGTACACAACAAAAGTGTCTAAGCAGTTCCTTGGATTTTGTTTTAAAGACATCATTTGACTTCCCTTTTAGTGAGTAATAATAATTAGCCATTTTATAGGACTGTAAAACTTATGCCCCTCAGGAACTTACCTTTCTAACACCCTTGCCCACTCGGTACTATTATCAACTCCAATTAATGAGAGAATTAGGAACTAAAGATCAGAGAGGTTAGGTGACTTACCAGAGGTCACACATTGGTAAGAGTATGGCTAGAGCTCAGATTCAAATTTCCTCCTTCAAAATCCTTTGTGTGTGTGTTAGTATTGTATATAACTTGTCTAAGACGGGATCCTTGGTGGAATGTTCTTTCCACTTCATTGTTACTTTGGAGGATGACTTGGCAGAAGAACAGGAGAGCCGTACTTTAGATGAGGAGAAGATTAAATCCTTGGCTGTTATCAGCTGCCTTCTGTGGGCCTCAAGCGCTTGATACCATCAGAATGTGCTGTGAAGACCTCTGGTGTCTCTTTTGTGAATCGGTAACTAATTCTAGGGCCTTGATAGGAAGACTACTTCCATTAGGAGGCAAAAAACTTCTGGTAGTGTTTTGGAATACTAGCGGCTTTGATGATCATGGTAGCGACTAACCAGCACTGTGGCTATTTATATTTAATTTAAGTTAAATATTAAAAGTTTTCTCCTGCCCTGGGTGGGTAGCTCAGTTGGTTAGAGCATCATCCCCATAGGCCAAGGTTATGGGTTCGATCCATGGTCAGGGCACATATAAGAATCAACCAATGAATGCGTAAATAAGTGGAACAACAAAAATTGATGTTTCCTTCTTGCTTTCTCTCTCCCTCTAATTGATAAATAAAATTATTTTTTCAAAAAAAACCTTTAAACATTTATCCCTTAGTTGTTGTACTAGCCACATTTCAAGCACTCAGTAGCCACAGATGGTTTGCGACTACCATATTCAATAGTTCAGATATAGAACAGTCATTATCACAGAATATTCTGTTGGTCACTTTAATGTATAGATGTGTTGCTGTAAACAACACAGATAGCTGTCTTGTTATTAATATTGACATCTAACAAAGATTATGCTCCCAAATGTGTGATTGTCGGTTTGAACTGGGACGCACCATATTCCCTCTTTTGACCTCAGATTGTCTTCATTGCAATCAACTCCGGGTAAAAGGAAGGATAATTTCATAATTAAAGTCTGTGATAAACCTACAAGAGATATCTATATTGGGAAGCATTCACTCATTGATTGATTTATTTTATTAAATTCTTTAAATGCTCATGTTTAGTACTGTAAATCCTTCCTATTGAAAGCAGCAAAGCTTCACCTGGGAGCTTGTTAGAAATGCAGATTCTTGGGCTCTACCCCAATAACCCTACAACCCTACTCAATTATAATCTGCACTTTAACAAGATCCCCAGGTAATTCATCTGCACATTAAAGTTTAAGAAGCCCTGCTGTAAATAATCTCTTTCCCTCTAATTGTGGCCCTTCCCAATCTTGACTAGGTATATTTTTCTTCAGGTTTGTCCAGCCCCCAAGTTTATAAAAGTGAGATAGACCTACCATCATTTCCAGCCCTTTTTCCTGGCCCCCTCAGGAGGATTTTTGTACCGATTGGCTTTTAGCCACTTCTGTGTGGTCTATGATTTAGACCACGGAATAGCACTTTGGCTCCGCTCCTCCCTGGGTTAAACCTAGAGGACTTGAGGGTTGCCCCTTTCTTTCCCACCCCTTCCCATTTCCCTCTTTTCTATCAAATATTCCTATTTTCCTTAAAAAAAAAAGCCCTTTTTTTCTAACACTCTCTTTCTGACTCATTGAAGGGTCCCTCTTCTTCCCACTCTCCAACATCATAATTTAGTTGGATTTTATCATTTCTTTATTAGGCATGTGGAAAGCCTGGTAGTTCTACACAACCCACTCAGGGAATCTTAAAACTCTGCATTTTGTTGTAACTTCTGTTTGCTCTACTATAGTTTCAAAACAAAACAAAACTTAAGATCTGCCATTTACATATAACATTGATGCTTCCAGACCTCTATCAGTGTTGGCTCTGTGTGTGTGTGTGTGTGTGTGTGTGTGTGTGTGTGTGTATGCATAATATGTACTTGAACAGTTTTAATGGAAGGAATGCAGACAGGTGATAGAGGTAGGAGGAGCATTATGAAGGAAATGTTAGTATTAGAGGAAAAAGATAGTTATTTGTATTATCTGTGTTATATAACACCTTGTGTTATGTAAATATTTCCTTTGGGTTTTCCATTGTCTTCCTAAATATTTGGTGATGTTTTGGAGACTAGTAAAAAGGCTGTTACAGTGGTCTATATAAAAGACCGATTTGGGCACCGGTCATATGCTGGAGAGAAGAGGATGAATACCAATATATTGACACCTCAGTACTCATCACTAATGAGTGTGTTGAGTGTCGAGACGGAGGAGCACCAAGCAAGTGATGAGTGCCGAAGCATTTTCTCTTGCTGAGCAGTGTGGTGACTCATACAAGTTCTAGCAAGTGCAACAAGGCCTGAGTAAGCACCTAGTTCTGAAACACTTTTTCTTGTCAAAGTGCAAGGAATACAGGATTTGCCATGTTCTGAAGCTGACGAGTACCAAAGTTTGACTATATTAGGTGCCAGAATCCTCAAGACTGCTTTAGCTACTGGGAGGCCTGCTCTCCGGAAACTTGCAATCTAGCTGAGGAGATGTGGAAAATCAAAAGGAAACATTTAGAAAATATAAGATGTCATATAAATACATGCCATGACAAGTAATAAAAATAACTGCTGTTGTTTCCTCTAATGACATTAATCTTATTAGCATTCCAAAATATGTCCATTTTGGAATCCTATGATAATAGCTCTCATAATGTTGTTTGATAAAATCTCAAATATACACCACACTGAAAAATTCTGTTTAAAATTAATTTTAAACTTAAGTTCCAGTGACATCTGCCCAGTCCTTAACTCACCAGAAAGAAATATTTTCATTCTCCAAAAAGTTTAAAATCCTAAGAAGACACTGACTTAGAGAATGCCACCCTCAGCTCTACAGTTCTTTATCAGGGATCCCTGAAACACTTCACACCCTTATTGTCTTATGGGTTTTAGCCAACCTTTGTTTATTTCAAGTGTCCTTCCTTTGTTGGATCATGCCAGTCTTCTGGGTCTCCTGCCAAACTGTGCCAAATACTTTGAACAGTCTCTCTTTACTTGCCTTAGCTTATTTTAAGTACATCTCCTGGTATTTTCCATAAAACTTCTTAGAATTGATTCGGGAGAAAAATTGCTTTTTACAGTTCTGCAGCATTTAGTCTAGTCTGCATCTTAGAAATGTTATTCTTGATATATTCCATGATACTATTCTTAACTATGTATTTGTTTAATGTCTATAGTTGGCTGTTGTTTCCAAGTTTTTATTAAACCAAAATATTCATATGTATCAAATTATTTTTGTACAGTAACTTGTAAAGTGAGATGTCTGATAGATGCTTACCAAACACTGTTTTATATGGTAATAGTAATTTATTACTCCAAAAGGACATCTTTTAATTTCTATTTTCAACTTATGTCTCTGGATCTCCTATCTATTCAAATGTATAAGTGACATTAGAGATTTTACCAAGCTTTCATTCAAATTCATAAATTCTATTTATGTATGATTCCAGTTTCTTTTTTCACTTTTCATATATCTACAATGTCAAATTTCCTTGAAAATCACTCAAAATGTTCATTTAATTCTAACAAAATTATTTCTTGGTTTTTAAAAATTCTTGTTTATCACCTTTGCTTCTGATATTGATGTTTTATAAAACCAATAGTAGTCAGTAAAGGACAGAGAAAACCTTCAGATACTATCATTAGAATTCATTAGAGAGTGGTTTAAGATGAACTCTCAAAGGATCCATCTTCAATAAACTTATAAAAGATGTCTTTATCAGAAATATTAATTGATTGATTAATTTTATATGCCAGAGTCAATAAGAGAGGAAATTAAAGCAGTCCTTGAGTTCAAGGAACTTATGTCTAATGAAGGTGAAAATTGGTAAATTACTATTACCATGATAAGCGCTGTACAAGTTATGAGTGAAGTGCTATGGGAACAATTGATTTTGCTTTGCATAAAATAGAAGATTAACAGTAGGGGAGTTACCATTAAACATTATTAGGAAACATAAACAAGAACAATGAAATGAAAAGCCATCCTTGAAAATGGCTTTACCCATGTGTTCAAGGAGATTGTAAATAGAAAAAAAAAATGCTGATGTTTGTATAACTTCAACCTCCAAAGGGATTTAATAAATGTTTGGTTCTTTTCTGTATACTTTTGTATAACAACAAGGCCAAAATGCTGAAGATGGAACCCCATAAGGATAGTTTTCGCAGCCACTCCTTACCCTTCAGCCAGTTTAGATGTTACCCTTTTCATCAACACCTATCTTCATTTTCCCTGGGAGTATGCCCATTTGTTTCCATACAGTATCCTAATGGATGTTTATGTAACTGGTTTGTTTTCAGTTATGTTTCTGGTAGTTACTTATTGTATAGGCCCTCTTGGTATATTTGAGCAACCTCCTAATTAGTACCTATATTCTCTGCACCTTGTTTTGCACCCAACTCAAGAACTCTGTGTGGTTGCTTTTTGTGTACTAAATGCCAAGGTCACCTGCTCTTCTCATCTCATCCCAATGTAGTTTTCACTGGGTCTTCTATTTCTCTTTCTTTTCTGAATAACACACGTACAAATTCTATACTGGACATTTTTGTTGCGTTTATTTGATTACACAAAGTGTTCTTATGCTCCTTGTATATGTTTTGAACAGCAAATTAACAAAACAGGGGTCTTGGTCTCTAAAATCTTTTTATCTTCCCCCAAATGTATACAATTGTACCCTCAACAATATTGACAGAAGTTGCCTACTGCCTCCTCAACATTTGAGGGAAATTCATGTGGACATGGGTCAACACGTATGCCTTAAAACAATAATTTTAAAAGGCACAAAACAATATCAAGATGAAGAAATCTCAAGATTTAATCAATTACGGCAAATCATATACATTCCAGTTGAAAATTTACATGGACTTTTCGTATATGACACGAGTAATCCCCAAGTACAAAGGCAAAAATATTAAATGGTCTCTCTCATTTTTAAATTAAAAGAAATGTTCCTTGTAAAAACTTAGAACTCTATAGAAAAGCAGTACAGAATAAAAGTGAGAACTCCAACTTTCTTCAAAGGTGACCACTGCTAACATTTTAAAATATATAATTTCAGATTATTTTCTCTATATTTACACATATACAACACAAGTTTTAAATATTATTCTCTCTTTTTTACATACCATGAACATTTTCAATATTAGTTTTCATTCTTTTAAATATTGTTACATAGTATTCTATAATGGAGGTGTACTGTAATTTATCTATTCCTCTCTGTGAATAGATATCAATCATTGATTGTTTCCAGATTTTGTTTCTTTCTGTTAGAAACAATGCTTCAGTGAACATCCTTGCACACTCATCTTTGGGCTTAAAGATGAAGATTTCTCTCAGAAAGATTTATGTAAGTAAAATTGCCAGGTACTAGAGAATGGACATTTTTTAAAAATTTTTTAAAAGTTTATTTATTGATTTTAGAGAGAGACAAACATCAATTTGTTATTCCACTTACTCATGCATTCATTAGTTGCTTCCTGTATGTGTGCTGACCAGGGATTGAACCTGCAACGTTGGCATATTGGGTTGGCGTTCTAACCAAGTGAACTACCCGGCCAGGGTGAGAATGAACATTTTAAATAATAAAAGATAGTGATCAATTGTCCTCTGAAAACACTGTTCCATTTTTAATCAATTATTTTTTTGCCAATAGTGTAGGAGGGTACTCTTTTCTCTAAACCCTCACGCAAAGTGGATATAAACAATCTCTTTTACTTTTTGCGAATGTAATACTCCCCAATATGTTATCTTATTTTTGTTTTAGATTCCATTTCCCTAGTTACTTTTTTAAAATTTAATTCATATTTATTCTTCAGTGAATTTCTTAATCCATCTGTTTTTTATTTCTAATTCCTAATCTGTTTCAATTTCTCTTTGCCTCAATTTCCTTATCTGTACCCTTAGCTAAATATTGTCATGAAATAACTTATGAAAATACTCATATATTAAACATTATCAGTGGGTCACTATCTTTTCTAAGAAAAATAATATATAAAAATAAAAGTATTGTTTTAAAAGGCTTTTCAAAATTATCTTTTCTCTATTTGATATTGTTTTTATTTATGTAATTTTAAAATTGGCTTTTTCTCCAGTCACATAGAAACACTGTATACATCATATTCAGACTAGCAATAACAGTGCATCAGGGAGAAATTTAATGGAACTAGTTAAGTGCTACTGCTATGAAATGGACGTTTGTCCACAGTATTCCCTTAGCACAGCTTCCCTAACACAAAGGTGTTAAATAAAACCAGCATTATTCCTTAAAGTGTTATGAGACAGATACCTAACTTTCTCCTTTCCCAGATCAGTAATAAGGAGTAATGCAATGCATGAATACAAGTGGGCAGTTGTTGCTGGGGTCTTTTATGTAAATATGCAGTACATGTTCTTCCCTGGTGGAGGACATGAAGATAATCATAATAGCTAACATTTATTGTTTGCTTACTGCATACCAGGCACTGTTCTGCGTACTCTACATATATTACTGCTGATCTCACCACAGGTTAGTTACTATTAGTATCATCTCCATTTTAGTGGTGAGGAAGCAAAAGCACACACTGCTAAATAACTTGAGTAGGTTTCACAGCAAGAAAGTAGCAGATCCTGGATTAAAACTCAGGCCATCTGGTTCCAGAGCCCCACTCACAGTCAGTGCTGAACTACCGTGACCATCGTTTGACCAAAATAAAAGAAGAGAAAGGAACTATAAGAAGGACATGAACAAGGGGGAAAAGAAAACGGTGGAAATTAAGAGGAGAAAAAAAGGAAGAAAAATAAAGATGAAAAAGAAAAGAAAGAAGATGGGAAAGAGAGAAATGGGGAAAATTACCTTCTGACTCATGCCACCAAACCAGTGGCCAACTTAATGGAGCTTGCTCATATCAGCATCAATGAAATGCACTGACTGCACTGAGGGCATATTCTTCATGTTTCCTAAGCCCTTGGCCCAACCACCCCTTCACACCCACATTTGAGCATACTTCTTCCAACTTGGGAACATTGTCCTGGCATCTTCCCTTGCCATACTTCTAAGATTTACAAACATTGTAGAGCTGTGGACTCTTACAAAGAAAGATGAAATTGACTCTACACTCATTATCTGATTTGAGCTTTTAGGCATAATATAAGCTGGAGGCCAAATATTTACAAAATGTGTCCTTAAAATATTCCAGAAGAAAGTAAAATTTGGATTTCGAGTTCTCACTAATTTATTAGACTCTCTTTATCTTCCACATGTAGAAAAGACAGTAGGGAAGCATTACATGACAGTGGTGCTCAGCTAGGGTTGATTTTGCGCCCCCTACTCTCAGACATTTGATAATATCTGGAGATATTTTTAGTTGTCAGAACTGGAGTAGAGAGAAAGAGAATACCACTGGCATCTAGTAAGCAGAGGCCAGGGACAGCCCCTCAGGGCAAAGAACTATCCAGCTCAATATGCCAATAGCACTAAGGTTGAGAAGCCCTGTTCTTGTAAGACAATGCTACCCAGGCTCAGGTTAAAGCTCCCCTCCTGTGGCATGAGAATTTGTTTAATAAAAGTGCAAGGACAATGGGAACTTTTTTTTTTCCAGCCAGATTCCACTTTTTCATTCCAACTCCAGTCTGGCCAGCCCATTCATGAAAGAAAAAAAGGAAAGGTGCAGAACAAAAGTTGTATAAAGGTCCAAGCCCAAATATTTGGGTGTAATGCCTTGCCAGCGTTTTCTACCTCTGGTCATGTGTGAATGATATTCGGGGGTTTCTTTGTAAAGCCAGGGGTTGAAATGAAACTGAGCAGGTGTTGTTGAGATAATAATAGAAGAAAGGAAAGAAAAACTTTTATTCTAATGCAGCTGCCTGAGGAATACTTATTACCCAATAATTAGAGTAAGATACTTTGATGAATCTTCCTTAAGAAAACCTTTACAGATTTGAATATTACCTTTTATCTGCTTATTAATGATAATGTGATACATTTAGAGATTCTCAGAAAATCAATAATAATATATTTGAGATTTATACACTATTTTAAATTTTATGTACCAGCTCTATGTACATTATCTCACGTAAGCCTGATGTACCAATTTAGCAGATGTGGAAACTGAAGACTCAAAAAGGTGAAGTTATTTGCTCAAACTTACATAAGCTAGTCAGAAGCAGATCAGGATTTGAATTCATGCTCTCTCACTCTTACCAGGTTTAGCATTATTTGCGTAATATAATTCTGCTTATCTCATTATCCCTGTTCCTAAGATGATTCAAAGAACACAATATATAACTATCCATAGTTTTTAAAATGCAACCCCAAATAAAATCAATGTATAAATTATATGCATATACTACTATATTAACATAGTGGCATTGGGATTTGTTATAATTTTAGAACAAATTATGATTTTATTATAATCATTCTGAAAAACTCCAAAATAAAATTTAAAAATGAATGAGATTAAAAAAACAAGTAAAAGTAAAACCTCTAATGCTTTATTCCTATACCTCAGTGGATCATCATCTTGTGAACTTCCTGGGATTCTTTCAATCTTTTGGAGGCTATGGGAGGAATAGGTTTTGTTCCTTGCTATGTGACAGACTGGTAGACTTGGCCTATCGGTGCCTATTCAGCAACTCCGTTAGAAATCGCTATTGTAAAATTGGTATTAGATACCAATCCCAGTTCGGATGGACACTTAAAACCAAAGGACACAACAGTAATAGGAGAATACGACCCTCATCTATGAAAATCGTGCATGAAAAATATGGGCAGGGGGAGACTTCTGCCTCTTAATATCATTAGGGTAAATATATAGGGTGACAAGGCAGATCCACAGCACAAGAATGATGCTTCAGAGCATTTCATTACAAAGTCCTTTTTCTCTGAGTCACAAGGAATTACGCTTATCATTCCTCTCCAGCACTTCTTCTGTAGTAATCACTCAACAAAATACATACTGGGGCCACTCAGTGAAAATGAAAAACTATTATACTACAGAGTGAGGAGATCTTGGGGACATGAATTATATGCAGGAAGGCTAAATCTATACATATCATTTATACCTTATTTAATTTGACTTAAGATGTCAGTAAAACTTCTATAATTCTCGTTTCACTTTTTACCAGTATCCATGATTCCTCCCTTTGTGTAGATGGAACTGTAACAGACCTGGGACTAAGGTGAGGTGAACAAAATATGAAAAAGGTTAAATAATGACTCTTAGCTTTCCTGAGACTGTGGAAATAATATCCATTCTGTCTTGTTCCTCCATGACTTACCCTTACATTTAGATAAGACAGTAATAACTTCATTTAATTCCCTGATGTCCTGAGTGAAAATATTTCTTTGATCCCCATTCTAGGAAATCTCCCACTGGCAGAGTATCTTCTGTTTTCAAGTCTGCTCCAATTAAATTGCTTTCAGTCAAAGTATAATATTGTTAACTGGTCACCCTGTAGCCTTTATAATTCTTAAAATCTTCAACTTTTAGAAATAAAAGAACTATTAGAATATATTGGATATGACTATTTTCATCTCAATTAATAGACAATTTAATGACTAAGTGAATGGTTATTTTTAATTGGGGAAATTTAATGTGAGGATTCTAAGACATGTAATTGCAGAAAGGACAGGAATGCATTGGGCCTCCAGTTCAACTAGGATTATGGATTTAAAAGTTGTTTCTGTCTCTCTGCTCAACCTCTGTGTCTGGTTTTTGGGGGTTTTTTTTTCCATCTATTGGATACTTTTACCACTCAGATCAAATTGGGGAAGGCGGCCACCAACCAGTTGTGGGTTTCTACTTTCTAAGTTTCAGCCACCAGAAGGAGGCTGCTATTAATTTTTTGGTTCTCGTTCTGAAATTCTTTGGAAAAAAATTATATTGGCCCAGCTTGGGAGTCCCTATGTCTGGACCATGGGGACTCCCCTATGTCATGGGAAGCATAGGGTTAGATCTGACTAATTTGGGGATTAGTAGTATGATCCCATTATAATCACATGATGATGGAGTTGAAGTGGGGCAGGCCCCGACTAAGTGGGAGATTGACAGAAAAAAGTACCTGTATCTACCACAGGAATAATTTTGTCCAAGACTTTCATGTCAGACATGATAAAAATTCAGCTCAGAAAAGTGGATTGACTAAACTAGTGAGAAACCCAGAACTGGATCTCAGGTCTCCTGAGTGCTAGACTTGTGTTCTTTTATTCAGCAGACATTTACTGAGCTTTTACTATGGGTCAGACCTGGTTTCAGGTGGTCAGGCTGGTTACAACAGAAAACAACCACCACAGAGGTTTTCTTTGTCCTCACGATACTGCTTCTTCAGTCAAACAAATTGTCCTCTGATCTCCCTTCTTTTAAACTACTCTCTCTTTTTTTTAATTGCTGCTCCTATTCTTCCTTATAGCAAACTCCAGAGGCCATTCTCTCTGCCTCTTCGTTGCTTTCCCACATACCAGTTGATTCCTACATTAGCTTTTCTAAAATCTGTATGCAGAGTGATCGTTTGCTCTGATAGACCCCTATCGCAAGATACAGATTTAGTACACACAGGCTTTTGAAAAAATAGGGATGTTTTCACCATTTATTTAGTAGTTGTGATGCCTCACTTACTACTTTGTCTCATGGGAGGGACATTTATATATAATGATTGCAAATTCTTTGGAAATTTTTTGGGCACGCCAAAAAGGAAAGACAGTAAAAGAATGGACACTAACCTGAGTATTGGTATATGGTCGGACATTCATTGCATTTTCCATTTGCTAGCTATGTGACCTTCAGGAGTTCACTTAACTTCCCTGTGCCTCAATTTCCTAATTAATAAAATAAAAGGGGACTAGACAATCTCTACTGAAATTATTTATAATTCCTACTTTTACTATAGTCTCAAAAGGATTAGAGAAGTCAATGAAATATAAAATCCATTTCAGCCTTAAAATTCTATATTGTCATGACAGTAAGTGGTTTCACTCTGCTTTATGCAAAGGTGATTAGCCCTGCATTTCACTATTTGTACATAGATCCTAAGTGATCTAATTATGTTAATTAAATAAACCAAATTTCTTTGAAAACAAGATGGCTTTGTCTTCCAGTACTAGCATTATAAATGAGTTGCTGCTGTGATTTTTAAAATATCTATTTAGGTAGCCGAAAAAAATCTCACACTGGTTTTACATGGAAAAATGTCACATTCCAAACAATTTCTTTCTCCCTATATTAGAAGGCTAAGATACAGTGCGAACATGTAATTCCTATTATTTAGAAGTCTCCACACATTTTATTCCATGAAAATCTATGAGAAACGGGAAAGAAAGGCATTTCATTTTTGCTCACTGGATGACTTCAATATGCCTGCCGATTAATTTTTTTAGGCCTGCTTTAATTTTGTGACTATCTGGGTACACAGGTCTGTGCATATATATTTTTTTCTGATATCAGAACATTTTCATATTGAATTCTATAAAGAATCATCTTGGATCCAACATTTCCACACTGCCCTTTGTTCCCTTGACTACCAGGGAGGGCTATACCTTGATGAGTCCTAGAAGGGACAGCATGGGAAATGTGCTGGTTCCCAGAAATGGCATACAGTCTCCATGGCTGGATTCTGGATAGGCGTTCCTGGAAGCAACCACTCAGGAGTGCTACTTTTAGCAACAATAGTAGCTAAGATATGATGCTCCAGTCAGGACATTGTGCTGTATGTTTTCTAAGGGTCTTGAATGAGGCACTGTTTGTGGGTGCTTACTGAGCTCAGAGCTGAATGCTAGTCTTCATGTTACATAGCTATCAGTGTTTTCCCACTCAGAAGCAGCCACGGAGCAAATCTTCTGGGGTAGCAGCTTGGTAATGGGGATCAAAAACCTTAAAAATACACAAAACTTATGTTGGTCATTTTACCACTTAAGAATTTGTCTTAAGAAAATAAATGTGTGTTACAGTGGCTGGCATGTAGAAAACATGCAGTAAATGTTAGTTGTTATTATAAAGATGATCATCACAACATGATCTATAATGTTGAAAACTTAGATTAAACCTAAATGTCCCAGAAAAAGAGATTGATTAATTAAATATTATCATGCCCTTACGAGGCAACCATTAAAGGCCACGTCAGTGGCTTCCAAATTTTGGTGTGCATCAGAATTACCCGAGGAACCTATTAAAAAATGAAATTTCCCAAATATTCTAAGACTAACTGTAAAGTTCTATACATAAGAGAGAAGTTAGGATTCATATATAAACTCAATACCTATTATAGCAGGAACGTTAATTTTGCTTAAAGGATTATTGTTTATGTCAAACTTGGTGTCTATTCTGAACCAGTTTATCTCACCAACAACCCATCTATCTTCAAATGACCCATTTAAATCCTTCGGGTCATTGAAAACAGACCTCACTTAAAGCTATATCTTGTTCAGTGAAGTTTCCTTTAAATGGTCATTACTAGAAAATGCCTTTTCCCCAATCCTCGAAATTATGTAATTCTCTTTTTATGTGGATAGATAGATATCTCTTTAATAAAAAAATAACATTTTCCTTTAAGAGAAAGAGTCCATTTGGGGAAATACTTCATATTTGGGGCTTTTGATTGGCCTTCTCTGTGTGTTTTCATAATATCTGCGCTGGAATCAAGGGTAGTTGGAAGGCTGTGGCTGAGTGTGGTGAAAGCACTGAACTATCAACTCAGAAGTTTGTTCCAGCCTCAAGATAAATAATTTTATCTGCAGTTTCTATTTTGCTCAAAGAAATATACATACTAAGAAAATGGCCAACACAGTGTTTAATGTAACAAAGAAGCCATTAGACTGAGATGGCTTCAATGCCTTAGCAGCCTACATAAGCAAACCAAAACCTAAGCCTAAAATGCCTCAAGGCGAAGAAATTGAAACCTAAAGACAACCAATCAGAAATAACCAACCAGGTTTTTCCAAATAAGGCAAATGCTTAAACTATAGCCAATTAAACGATTTCTTTGCTTGTGCCTCTTGCGTATTAAAAAAAAAAAGTCTTTTCTAACTAGCTATTGTTGGTGGAGCCCTCTTAACCACTTCTGGTTTGTCTCTGTCTACCCTATTCGAGTTGATTTTTGCTCAAATAAAATAAAATTTTAATATGCTCACTTTATCTTTTAACAACAGGGTTTGTTTTCTTCCAGGTGAACCATTACTTCAAAGGTCAATATAATAGATTTTATTGACACTGGAAAGTCCGAGGCATTTCCATCTTCTGGGTATTCCTTGCTGCTTATCATTATTGTCCCAAATCATGGAGCTGACCCATCAGCAGTAGCAGAGAGACTCAGTGAGTGCTGATATGTCATATTTTAGGAAGAGGGTTAAAGTCCTAATTTCTTATTCCTTCCCAGGCGACAACTTCCCTAATAGCAGCACTGTCATTATGTAGTGCTTATCTGAACCAGGCACTGCTCTCTAATCACTTCACCTAAATTTACATATTTAGTTCTCACCCTGTAAGGTGATCATACCATTATTCATTCCCATTTTACAGATGAGGATATCTCACCAGGATGGTAAACGTCACACAGTTACACGCAAATGATCCATAAGGATTTGAACCCAAATATTGTGAGAGTCTTTGCATGTAAACCTCTAAACCCCAATCATAGGTATACTATTCTACAGTCGACTTTTGCTTCAAACACTGGAGAAGCTATGGGTGGAGGAGAGAGTGCAAATGAGTGATGGTAGAAGGAAGTGCCGGAGGACAAGGAAGGCGAGAGAGTTCTGAAGGCTGCAAAGTAAAACTGTGAGAGAAGGAACCTGGTCAGAAATCCTGCTCTTCTCTGCCTCTGATGGGCTAATGGCCGTTGGAAAAGGAATTTCATTTTTCTTAACCTCAGTTTCCTATTTTGTAAAAGTTGATAATAACAACACTCTAATCATGTCCTCATAGTGAAATAAAATAATATAGGCACAATAGGCACAGAGAAACCTCCCCCACCCCCACCTGCAATAAAAGGCAAAGAAAAAAACTTGAGATCTTTGAATTTACTAAACAGAAAAGACAGATTTCCAGGTAAACTTTGCTAAGGACCAGAAAACAAAACAAAACAAAACAAAACAACAATAACAAAACAAACAACGACCAAAAAGGCAGTCATTTGTAACCATTAATTTTCGCGATTTCAAATGTTCTTTTACGGCTATCGTTTTTCTTTGTTTACCTTCTCCCCTCCTCCTTCTCTTCCTCTGCCTTGCTCATTTCCCCCTTCATTTCTTAACAGAGTCCTTTTCGAAAGCCTCCAGCTTTGACTTCACTAAGAGAGAAGGAGGATATATTTCTACTGAGACCAGAAAACTATGGAAAGCAGACTGCCCTGGGGGACACCCAGTTGCAAAACAAAAACACAAAAAAGCTGGCTGGGCTGGGAGATGAATATTCTAGAGGGAGGAAGTGTGGGGATGACTAAAAATTGCAGATTCTTTCCGGTCTGGGATTGACTTTCCCAAGTTCTACTTTGCTTATATAAAGTTGTATATAAGCAAATATTCTAGAGGGAGGAAGTGTGGGGATGACTATTCTAGAGGGAGGAAGTGTGGGGATGACTAAAAATTGCAGATTCTTTCCGGTCTGGGATTGACTTTCCCAAGTTCTACTTTGCTTATATAAAGTTGTATATAAAGTCTAGTTTACTAGAAAGTGATCCTTTGCCTACGCCATCTTATATTTCCTTTTCTATTCCCTTAGGACCATTTAAGTTGTCTCAGGCACACATGTCTCATTTGCCATCCAAATTGCTGGTTGGGATAAGAAAATGCATCTTCTCTTTTGGTTTCACCTCTGTGTGTGAACAGGAAGGAACTAGGCCTTGGGGTCGAAAAACCATGGGTTTAACATCAGCTCACTGTTTATTAGACAGGTGACCTTGACTACAGTACTTAACCTCTCTAACAGTCTTCCTTTGTAAAGTGGATATAAGGACAGTAACAGCCCCATGTGCTTGTCTGATTGCGATAGTACATGTAAAGCACTGGCATAGGAATGGAGCCTAGGAAGTATTCATTGTATGGTAGCTATTGATATTTTAGTCTATTTTTCTCTCCCACGAATGCCTAACTATGTACTCAGTTTAATAAGGGTTTGTCAGGTGAACTATATAAATGAAACAAAGATATACTGTTAGTCCAGGGCAAAAGATACATTATTATAAAAGGCTTATTTCTTTCCAGAATTTCAAAGAACTTTAGTGTTCTAGGTTATGTTTTAGATGGAAGCCAGAAATAGAAACATGGAAACATGAAAATAAATACAGAATGATATCCTGCATAGTTGTCATAAGTGGTCAGGATATCTTATTTACATAAATAATTTTTGATTGTCTTAACTACATTAGTAGAATATATTATTTGGTAAGTTAAAAAAAAACAGGGCTGTTTCCATCAAACTAAAAAACTAATTTAAAACTGAACAATTCAGTTGAGTTTTAAAGATTGCAAGTGTACTTAAATTCCCACCACCCATCCTGAATTAGCTTTTCGGGTGTATGAGGCTAACAAGCAGGTACTTTTCTGCCTCTAAGTAACTCGTTATTTTCATTCCACTTCAGTTAAATAAATATTTTACATGCATATACCATGCTTTAGGCACCTGGGATTAAAAATTGAGCAAACCACAATTGTAACCCTGGAAAAGGAAAATAAAATCACAAATGTATTGAGTGCACGGAAATTGTGCTTTTGAGGAATGTGGTTGTGCTCGTGTTTACTTATTACAAGGCCAGAGTGTGATCAGTCTGATCATTCCTACTTTGTCCTAGTTATAGAACTCTGTGCTCATACGTATTTTCCAAGTTGTTGGTTTACTAGGTTAGGCAGATATTTATTTTCCATCTTGTGAATGACAGTCAAAATTTATGCCCCAGACTCAGAAGCTTGGGTGAGCCCTTTGCTAGGGCCCTGAAACCACCTTTTGCTGTCACACAAGCAGTTGTTGTAATCAAATTGGCTCTATGCCTAGAGCAGGCTGTGTGACTCAGTGACAGTTGCAATCAGAGCATGGAGTTGGAGACAAAGAAGTCTTAGATCAGGAAATCACAGTGACGATGGTCAATTAGGATTGGATGGTTTTATGTGGGTGGAGTGTTTTTTAAAGAAAAAAAATTTAAAATATCATTCACTGAGAACACATTTAATTCTGTTACTTTTGCATGAGATTTAAACTTTTGTCCTAGTAATCCTCTGTTGAACACCACAGGTGATTCTACACTAAGGGAGACCTCCAAGTGTTGTAACACCCATTCAGCATTTCTGGCAATTTTACATTCATGTTTGGTAAAGGCATATATGCCTCCTCTTACTTGAATCAGATTTACTTTTTGAAGTCACTTAGATTTCACCGTAAACCCCAAGCTAGATTCAATTCATTCTAGTGAAGATAACATTTTCCAAGAGAAATGTTAAGTCAGAAGTCTTGAAATGTTTTGAAGTCTACAACATGTATATTTTGTCCAAAAAATGATCAAGCACTTAATTTTCATATTTATTAATCTGGTTATTAAGTTATAAATGTACATGGCAAATGATAATAAAGATACAGATTTGTAACTATTGGTCAACTTTAAGGCAAAGGAGTCTATAAATAATTAGGGAAGGTTGAATCGGGATGTGAAGTTGTGGTAGTTATAATACAATTTATTTTTTCTCTTTTTAAAATGTCAGTTACGTGGTCAAACCAGGTAGAAATATTCTAGTAATACCAGGGGCACCTTCCTTAATTGTGGCTGGGTAGAACTGCTGTACTATGGGGTAAAGATGAATGTAACCTGGAGACTGGCATTAAATTCTGAAATAATATCCTCACATAAATTTAAAATATTTGGTATAAGGGAACAACGATCTTACACCGTAATTTGGTGTGTATTTGGTGTGAAATGCTCTCATGGCATCTTAACACAGAATGCCAGGGATCTCTATGAGGCAGATTTTTAAAAAGCGATTGAAAAAGGCCTGGAGAATTGCAGTGCAATTTGAGACAGATAATTGATTAATTTTTCATTTTTGTTCCTTTCCAAAGGAACTTTATTTTTATAATTTTCCATTGTTTGAAGATGAACAGTTTTGTATTTCCTTAGGAACATACCTGTCTGCATTGAACAATGTCTCTCCTTTGTAATTATTATTATCATCAATATCATCTCTAGGAGTATTAGTTAACAAATATTTATTGAGCACCTATTATGTTCTAGGTACTGCTCTAGGGTCTTAGGATATAATAAAGAACAAAATGGGCAAAAATGCTTGTCCTCGTGGAATTTACATTTTAGAGTGGAGTGATTGGCAATAAACACTAAATCTAATAAGTAAATTGAAAAGTATGGAAAAATAAAACAACATAGCAGGATAAAGGGAATCGGGAGTGTTGCGGGGAGAGTGTTGCAGTTTTAAATAGAGCGATCAGGATAGACCCCATTGGGAAGGCACCATACGAGCAGGGACTTAAAGGAGCTGAGAGCGTTAGTCGCAGGGCTGTGCCTTGTCAGGGCCTTTCTAGGAAGAGGGAACAAATGGTCAGTGCAAAGGCCCTAAAGGCCATCGTCTTCACACAGCGTGCTGTCTTCTTTTTTCAAGGAGTACAGCATGCTACTCACAGAGAGGTTACTGTGTTACACTTAATGGAATTGGGGGAGAGAGACACCTTTTCCCAACTTTCTATCCAGGGTTCCTACCCCCGAATGCCTCAAACATCTGTGGTTTTTTAGCTCAAAGAGCAACTGTGGCCAACCTCGGCCATGTGTCGTGGATCTTACCTGCTTCCTTGAACATGCATACTATAGGAAACCAGCTTGATTATGAGGTAATTAATTTTTTTTCCTGTTAGACTGAGAAGTTTGGGAAGGAACAATTGTTGCTCACCATCTGTATTTATCAATATCAGGTTAATATACTGTAAGAATAATTGTTGTCTTCCCAAAATATAAATGGTGAACTTGGCAGCATCATAACTGCTTAGCAAATAAATGGTATGAGACACACACACACAACTTTTCTATATGACATTTTCTCCAAAATTTATTCTTTATTAACTTTCAAGGTACATGTGTTATATTAATACTATTTAATATCAATTTCAGATGCAGAAATGCTATTTCATACCATATGACAAACTCTGACATAAAATATTTCTGTGACATTGTGGTGTCATTAAGTGAATAATAATAAATTGTTACTCTATATAAATATATAAACTATTGAATATACGCATCATATGTGTGTACATATATAAAGGGAGAAAAGAGACTCTAGGGAATGTAAATAAAAATAAAAGCACACATATGCCTTGCCCAGACGGAACATGCTCTATTAGGCAAACAATAGAAATCATTAACAAAAATTTATTGGGTACCTAATATAATGGCTACTGTGGCAATGGCCTCTGTTTCATTTCAAAACTTGAATTAATTCTGCTCCTAGAGGGAGCACAATATATAAACAAAAATAGAAATCATAACCACCGCAATGCCCTGAGTGCTCACTGCTTCCCAAGGAAGGCGCTGCGCACATGCACTTGCATTATGATATTACTGTAACAGTGCATCATTTAACGCTATGCAGTAAGTACTGTTACTATTGACAGATGAGAAAACAAAGGCTTAAATAAGCTGAAAAACTCGTGTAATCCCCTAGAGCTCACAAATTCTGGATCGAGGGTTGGAACCAAGGTCTTTTTTCTCCAGGGTCCATAGCTTTACCATTGCAGTTTATTTCTTGAGAAGGACCTCAGAAGTTGTGTGAGAATTCTGGGCTCAGATGAGACCCAGGTCTAAGTCTTATTTCTGTCTCTTATGTGACCACAGACAAGTTAGTTAACCTTTGAGACTCAAAGGTTAATAGTGTAGACACTACTCTCTATGGAATAGCATCTATGGTACTTTGGTATCTATAAATATCTATAGATACTAGTATCTATAGTACTAGTATCTAATAGTATAGATCAGCAATTTTCAATCTTTTTCATCTCATGGCACACATAAACTAATTACTAAAATTCTGCAGCACACCAAAAATATCTATGTTTTGCCGATATGACAAAAAAATAGGTATAATTTTGATTTCATTCACACCAGACAGCTATTGTTGCATTGACTGCTGTCATTTTTTTCATTTGACACTCTAAGGGAAAAGAGGTCAGTGCTCCTGACTAAATAGCCAGGAATCGTATGTTTTGAATATTCTTGCAGCATATCAGTGTGCCACAGCATACCAGTTGAAAATTGCTGGTATAGATAATAACATGTACTTTGCCAAATTGGCATGAGATTAGAGATAATGTATGTGCCTACCACGTGGTTGCTATTCAATAAATGATAATTGTTGTGATTTAACTGTTATCTCTGAGCCTAACCAGAGTCATAGAGGAAAAAGTATGCCAAACTCAAAGTGCACTTAAACTTTTTCTTTTCTCATTAACCAGGGCTACTACTGGTGGCTACTTGATTATTTGTCCCTAGAATCAAGGAAAACCATTGCTAGAAGAAAGAAGACCGGGAAGTGCATACTCCTGCTGCATTTCTCACAACCTAGAAAACGAAGCCCATTTTTTTTATCCTCACCTGAGGACATTTTTTTTTCATTGCTTTTAAAGAGTGAGGGGAAAAAAATGTGTGTGTGTTTGTGTGTGTGTGGAGAGAGAGAGAGAGAGAGAGAGAAGCATTGACATGAAAGACAAATATCGATTGGTTGCCTTCTTATCTATGCCCTGACCAGGGACTGAACCTTCAGCCTAAGTTTGTGCCTCGACCAGGAATCGAACCCACAATCTTTCAGTCCACACGATGACACTCCAACCAAGTGAGCCATACCAGCCAAGGCGAAGCCCATTTATTTAATTTACACCAGAGCTTTTGGCACCATGCAGTCTTCCTCTAGTAGAAACAAACAAAAAGCTAATGTCCCAAGTAAGGAGAACAATTCACTAATTCATGAATTAAGGTTGTAGTCACAGTATATTCTTTTAGTCAAAGATAGTAATTTGTTAGCTTAACACTAACAAAGATTATCAATGTTACTAGAGAAAGTGCTGCTTAGGGATAGGTCCAGCCATAAATTACAGAACTGAAATTCAGAGATGTTTGGGATGCCCAGAGATATTAGCATTTACATCGGGCATTTTGCTATAAAGATAGAAAATCAAGCCTAAAACAAGTAATTATCCTGAACAAGAGTAGTATAAACAGGAGCCTAATTAATGAGCATTCTAGCAATTTTTAAGTAGGTAATAGGATGCGAGAGCTGAAAGGGATTTTAGAGTTCATTTATTCATATTCCTCTCCCCCGCCCCCTGGTCCTATTTTTTTTTTAGGAGTAGAAACTGAAAACCACAGCAAGGGAAATGCTGTGGCCAGTTCCATAAGATAAAATAAAATGTTTCTCATCCTGATTTTCCTCTGGATGAAGTGATGGGGCTGAGTGAGAAGCATAGTTTATAGGGCTTCTTAAAGCGGGCCTCGCTAAATTTAGATTTAGTTCCTGCTTATGTAATTTTCCTTGTGTTTTCAATTATTTATACAAATATATTATTTATATATGTCTGGAACTTGTGCTTTTAGCACTCAATAAACAGGAATAATTTATAGGATTATGGAGCGCTTCCTGTCCTTACCTTTCAGAGCATGTTCTTTTGCATTGTTAATTATTTGTTATATTTCAGCCATGTGTAATTTCCTTTCCCAGCAGCCTTATGGTGGTGCTTAACCAGCCAACGAGAGCTATGTTAGGATCTGCCTTTATCTTCACACAGAGATTCCAAAATCCAGGTTAATTCTCGCATCAGCCATTCCCCTAGCACAGCTACCCATGGGGGCTTAGTGGCATGACCCAGCAGATCACATTCCCTAGGCAAAGTGAGACCACACTGAGAGCAAGCGGGCTTCCAGTCCTAAACAGAGGTTGCCTCTGCTTCGAGTTTCTTCTTTGCCTTTGCTTTTTAAAAACAACCAAGTTTTTGATGCACCCTTTACCCTTCCTCATCACTTTCTCCCTTCTGCTGCCTCGCATTGGCTTCAATTACCTACGTCACCCTGGCTCATTGCCATGGAGCTGGATTCTACCATCAGAAATCCAGATTCATGTGTTCCTCACATCTGACCCTCCTCGTCCTTGGTTCTCACCTTGTCTTGGATTTCTGAGGTCCTTATCCTGGAACTCGCAGGACTGAATGACAGTTGCTGAGAAGAGCCAACACAGCCGGTACCCCAGAGTGGTGCTAGTGTGTAAAGAGGCCTTGGCAGAGCTGGGGTTGGGCCAGGTGGCAGCTCAGCCTCCGTCTCTCCTACCCCTTTCCTTCACGGTCTCCTCAGCATTCCGCAGTGCAAATAGAAAGAAGACCTTGGTTGTTTCTCGCTGAGCCTGGAGGATAGAGCTCTCTAATCAGTTTTTAGGAGAGTAAATACAGTGAGATACATACACTTGCCCTTTGTGGAAAAGAAGGACAACGATTTGCAAGTTGAGATGGGATGTCTTTTTTGCTACTGTCGCTCAAAGTCTGTGGCTTAGGTCTTGAGTCATGGTCTTTCCCAGATCCCTTCTATCTCTTCATTGGAGCACCAGGTAAGCAGCCCACTCTCAGACCCTTTAATCTGAAGGCAAGAAACCAGCTTGCCAGAATCATGAGCGTTTATGAGGATATCGACCAAATCCACCATTGATTTGACATGAAAGGACTACTGTGACATAAACAAATAACTCTCAGGAAAAGGGGCCATTAAGGGATGTTTTTCTTTCCTTTTCTCAGCGTTTCAGCAATTTGTTTTCTACACAGAAGTCAATCATAATACTAGATGTCAGAATTCATTGAATGAAAAATGAACAGACGGATGAATGAGCCTCTCAGCTAAAAAGGCAGGCCTCTTTAGATCTGAGCTCATTCGCATCCTTCTGATACCGTATATGTGTCAGGAACCCTGACAGCATCTTTAAAGCCTCAAGGAATGCACCTGGGGTGCACCTAGTTCCATGAGGCCGACTGGTCACCTCACTGGCTGTCGGGAGCCTCCCTCTCAGGGCTATTTGTTCTCCTGTACACTTCGATGGACAGATGCTAGAAGGTTCTGTGTACTATGGGACCAACTAGGTGGCCAGGGAACTCCACTCAATCCTAGCTGAATTGGTCAAGTAGGCAGTAGTTAACTGTGTTAAAGGTGAAGGGGAGGATTCTGAGAAAGATACTGTAAATGCCCTGGGCAAAAAGTTCGCATAAATTCATCTGGATGCAAAGTGTGTATCAGCTCCATGTTTCAAACAGCTTAAATTTTAAGAGTGATTTATCTTTATTGTAAAAGATGCAAAAGGTATGATGAATGAAAGTAAAATGCCCCATCTGTGCGATGCCCTATTTGCTCACCTTGAGTAAGCACAGCAAAGAGCTTTTTATTTATCTTTTTGGGAATGTTTAGTGCATGTAGCACTGGTATATCTAACAGGTTAGACTATATGGGGGTGAAATTTAAAAAGTAGCATTATTCTTTCTCTAACCCAAGCCCTTCAAACTCACTTTACAGATTCCCCTGCGCAACCCTTGGGCAGTATCTTGGGCAGATCCTGCAGCTTTTTCAAACACATCTAGATGTTAAAACAGTCTTTTATTTTCAAATATATTTAAAAGGGGAATCTGATCAAAACCAAAAATTCTTTCTTACATCTAGTTTAAAATTTCTCCCCTTCCTCCAAGCTTAGGCCTGATCCTGGTTCGGAAATTTGCGTGGAGACAGAGGACTGAGGGATGAGGCTTTTCACTCCCCTCCTCCTTGCTTTTCTACTCCTCCGGATCCCGCACTGAACCCTGCTGCCCCTGGCTCCTCCAGGGCCGGACTCGTAACCCATGAAAGTTTCAGAGGACAAGGCCTGGCTCAGTGGGTGTTATATTATTAAATATCTATGCCCTCTGTGTAGTGGATACCTAATGCTGGCTTTGTCTTACATGGGATGGTTCTGTGGGTTTTTCAAAAACTCCTTCTGCCCAGTAAAAGACTGCGCTCTGGTCTCTGAATTGTACTCTGTGGTGCTCTCTCTGCCCGGCCTCTCATGACTCTCCCTCAAGTGCAGTCTTATGATTCCTCTCCTATTCTCAGAATATTTCTGCTGGGATTATCTTGCCCCAGCAGGCAGGGCTCTGGAGTAAAGCCTTTTCAAAATGACACTACCCTGGCTACCTTCCAGGATGATCACTTAGCTCATGGGAAAACTTGGCAACCTCTGGCCTTTAGCTTTTTCTGGGCAAGAGGCAGGCACCTCATTCTGTGCCCCCAAGTTCTAGGGAACACAGATGAAACTTGCCCAAGAGCTCCCTCACCACATTCTGTTGTAAGAGCAGCATGGAGGGAACCTTCTGAATGTTTGCAGATTGGCAAGCAACGAGAAGGTGGTGAGATGGTTTTTCTCTTCCTGGTGGGCCCCACCGTCTTGTCTTTTCTGCTCTCTTGGCACTCCATTCGACCATCTTCGTGAGGAAAGGAACCCATGGAACTACAGTGCTATTAGGCCAACAATGCTCGTCCAAGCTTTCTTTCTTCCTCACTCTGATCATCCTCTAATGCCCTCTTCAAGGAAATTCAAGATGGATGATGAGCTAAGGGTCACATTTAGGGTGTTGTTTACCTTTTATAAGCCCTAAATGGGTAATATATTCAATAGTACCTCTATTTAAAATATGGGGAACATATCACTTATTATTATTAATATTAAAACCTGAGCCCAGATTCTGGTTAATCACAAAGTCGATTTAAGCAAAACATACACACACGTACACATAAATACACATGTCTAAATATTATACATTTTTTTCTCTTTTTAAAATATATTTTATTGATTATGCTATTACAGTTGTCCCATTTTTTTCTCCCCTCTATTCTCCTTCACCCTGCACCCCCCACTCCCACCAGCATCCTCCCATTTAGTTCATGTCCATGGGTCGTGCATACAAGTTCTTTGGCTTCTACATTTCCTATACTATTCTTAACCTCCCCCTGTCTATTTTGAACCTACCACTTATACTTTTTATTCCCTGTACCTTCTTCTCCACTCTCCCCGCTGATAACCCTCCATGTGATCTCCATTTCTGTGATTCTGTTCCTGTTCTAGCTGTTTGCTTAGTTTGTTTTTGTTTTTGTGTTTTTAGGTTCAGTTGTTGATAGTTGTGAGTTTGTTGTCATTTTACTGTTCATAGTTTTAATCATCTTCTTTTTCTTAGATTAGCCCCTTTCACATTTCATTTCATAAGAACTTGGTGATGATGAACTCTTTAACATTACTTTATCTGAGAAGTGCTTTATCTGTCCTTCCATTCTAAATGATAGCTTTGCCAGATAGAGTATTCTTGGATGTAGGCCATTGTCTTTCATGACTTTGAATACTTCTTTCCAGCCCCTTCTTACCTCTAAGGTTTCTTTTGAAAAATCAGTCTTATGGAAACTCCTTTGTAGGTAACTGTCTCCTTTTCTCTCACTGCTTTTAAGATTCTCTCCTTATCTTTAATCTTGGGTAACGTAATGATGATGTGCCTTGGTGTGCGTTTCCTTGGCTCCAACTTCTTTGGGACTCTCTGAGCTTCCTGGACTTCCTGGAAGTCTATTTCCTTTGCCAGATTGGGGAAGTTATCTGTTATTTTTTCAAATAAGTTTCCAATTTCTTGCTCTTCCTCTTCTGTTGGCACCCCTGTGGTTTGGATGTTGGAACATTTAAAGTTGTCCTGGATGTTCCTCAGCCTCTCCTCATTTTTTTTTTTTTTTTGTATTCTTGTTTCTTCATTCTGTTCTGGTTGAATGTTTATTTCTTCTTTCTGCTCCAAATTGTTGATTTTAGTCCCAGTTCCCATTCCCTGTATATTTTTCTTTATTTCACCTCGCATGGCCTTCACTTTTTCCTCCCTTTTGTGACCACACTCTACCAATCCTGTGGGCATCCAGATTACCAGTGTTTTGAACTCTGTGTCTGTGGGGCTGCCTATCTCTTCATCACTTGGTTCTATTTTTGGAGCTTTGATCTGTTCTTTCATTTGGGCCATATTTTTTTTTTTTGTCTTGGCACGCCTATTATGTTATACATCCTTTCTTAACCTCAAAGAGAAGTATTCTACATTTACTGTTCTGGAACTTGTTTTCTTAAGAACATGTCTGAGACAGATTGTATTGTCAGTCCTTATGGATCAGTTGACTATTATACTATACGGCTGTTTCCAGATTTCTGTTATGACAAATAATGCTAATGTAGCCTTTGTACACTTTAGGAAGAATGTTTGCCGAATAAATTCTTAGAAGGAGAATCACTTCCAATTCACAAGTAAAATTTTAATATATGTCACCAACTTGCCAATTTTTAATCAGTTGTCACTCTAACCATTAAAATGGGAATGCCCATTTCTTTACACTTCTACTAATCAGGGCATTTAAGAAGCACTTAAATAGTTATCAATATGGTAGGGAAAAAATTGGTATGTCTCTGCTATTTTAGTTTGTATTTTTTTTAAGTTATGAGCATGGAGGAACATCTCTCCATACATTTTTGGGACTTTTGAATCTTTTTTCTGAGTTGCCTGTTCATTTCCTTTGCTCACTTTTGTATTCATGACTTTCACATTGATTTTTTAAAGAGCACATCATATGTTAAGGACATTTGCCTTTTCTGATAGGTAAAAATGAAACATTGCCCTTAGTTCTTCTTTGATACATTGACTTTATCTGTATCTTTTTTTTTTTCTGTAAAGAATTTTTACAATGCAATAAATCTATCAGTTTTCCCTTTGTGGCATCTGGATTTTATGACATCCTTAGAAAGGCTCCACGGTTCTAAAAATATTCACCGGTATGCTTCTAGTGTTTTTATGGCACTTTTTTTTACATTTAAATGATTGATCATTGTGGAATATATTTAAGGGTAAAGTGTGAGTCTTCCTGCATCTAACATTGAATGTAAACTTTTTACTTCCTAGACTTCTCTAACTTGTTTTTCTCTTCACATCACTGAATGAAAATCTAAGTTAAACTCAGAGCCCCTCTTTAAACATATAGCTTCTCACATAGCTAACTACAAAGGCAATAAAAAAAGGCAAAACTTTTGTTTGTTTGTTTTATATTATGCCCACTGCCCATTTTCCAGGATTCTTAGCCTAACTTTCGTGGGCATTGGTCTCTTGACCTAGTGCTTGTTTTCAAGGCAGTTACAATGCACTTTCAAATCCAGTAGTGAAAGAGGCAAGACTATTCACTCCTCCTCGTTTTTACAGCGGGTGCCAGGAGAGGGGAAGTAATAGACCCAAGGTCACAGAGCAATTTAGTGTGTTGAAATCCGAGGTTCTGTGCCATCTAGCCTGTTGCAGTGACCATCAGACACCACGTACAAAGCACAGGTAGAAAGCATTCTTCTTCTGATTGCATCACTCACTAAATTACATAATCCACAACAAAAACAGCCAAAGGGCAGCGGACAGGGTAAAGCTTTGCCCATTGAAGTGCGCAGATGTTTCAGTGAACTGGGAAAATGGCCTGCTCATCGAGATCATATATAATATTTGACAATGTGAGTCAGACTTGGGCATCATTCAAGATTAATCTTATCCCCTTAATGAAATAGCTGATTGTTTTGACTTGTTCCTCTCTGCCGGTTCCAAGTTGCCTGACAGTGTGTTATAGAGACAGTCTTGCTGGTCTGAAGCTCTATTCTCAAATGCTGAATTATGGAGTCCATTAAGAAGTTCAAAAGATCTGTTTGGAGAGGCAGGACTCCAGTAAAGCTTCCAATTTTTCCATGATGACTGATGGATTTGGAGCACTCTTAAGGGGTGGCTGTATAAGGCTAAGTGTTTAGCATGTGCCAGCTTTGTCACCTTACATGAACCCTGTAACTACCTTTTATTCCAACCTCATCTTCACAGGCTGCCTCTGAGGGAAAAAGAATTTCTGACTTTGGAGGTTGGGAGAGACTAAAGGAGGGTGAGCATGAGAAGCGGGGAGGCACCCCCCCAAAAAACCTGCCTGTGTTTTAATTACCTGGCAGGTTCCCTGCTTTAGTTTCATAGGGCATTGGATTTCTTCCAGAACTGTTGTTTTGCAGAGTGTGTGTGGAGTAGTGTAGGCTCTCTGGTGAATAGGATACTCCTTCCTACCTACAGGATACCGGGGAGTTTAGCACCAGGAAGGTCCCTGTGTCCAAAATGGTGGGGAGAAGTCGGAAATGGTCTCTGTCTGACCAGCTGCTGTATTTTCTAAACTCAAGTGACCCCGGGGATTGACCCTAGCACCTCATAATACTGGGAGACTGTGTTCAATCCAAGGTGCCTAAAGTCCTTCAGTTAGTCTGTGGTTTGTGTGGTCAGTGCTGCCAGCACCAGCTAAGTTGGAGTTACATGCAGTGATTGTGCTCGTCATAGAAATGGTTCATTCCTTGATGTGCTTTCAAGTGCTGTGTCCTATGAATCCTGTTGGCAAGAAAACCATCCTCCACCCTAGCACTTAGTTAATAAATATGGCCTTGAAAAGCAGCCAAAAATGCATATGTTTGCTGTGCTGTTAGATTTCTTTTTGAAAGGGAAAAGCTCTTCTAGTTGTGATGCACAAAAGATTCTATTAATTAGGAGAACTTATAATGTCTCCCTATAGAATAAAGAAAAATAATAACCTACATTGATACTCCACTGGTTCCTTTGTTGGGCAAAGTTTATAGCTTTTGCTTTTAGCACAGAAATTGCCACTCTGACCCCTCAGTTATGTCTCGTATCTTCACACTGCACATGTACAACTATTCGTTAGTGTCAATAAGACCCATGAATACATATCTGGTGGGGTGAAGTCAAGGGGACTAGGTCCCAAAGTCAACATCTTTGCTATATATTCTAAGAGGAATATGGTCAAAATCTTATTATTCTAAGTGACTAAGAGTAAAAAAGTGGAGCATTTAGGATATAGGTTAGAGGTGAAGCAGAAGATTTTAATTTTTCACCCTGAATCATGTTCAGATATGCACCAGACCATAAAACAGTTCAACTTAAACTTGTCCCTAGGTATAATGGGATAGGGTCATTAGAGCTCAACTGGAAATAAAATTTCTAGAAAGAAATTTAAATTTGTCAAAAGCTGAAGGAGAAAAGAGAAGCACCCCTGGGCAGAAACCAGGTGCTAAAGACCTTGAAACACATGAGATAGCATAATCAGAGGCCATGTGTGTCGAATCAAGGAGCTGGGGCGGGGGCAGCATTTGGCCCCGGAGGAGACAGAGGGATTTCTTATCGCCTTTCCGCCTGCCGAGTCTGTAGTAAGACAGTGGAGGGATACAAAGGCACCTAATCTCAACTCTAAGAACAATGTCCTCAGACCCCACCTTATTCTGAGGGACAATATACCCCTATGATCCCTTGTTCATTGCACTGCATATTCTATGAGCCCCCAAAGTCTGACACCCCACTTTTCACCACTCTGAGTCTCATGATGCTGATGTATATGGACTGAATCAACTGGGTTCCCCAGCCTTTGGCTTCTGTTTGGGCTTGACTGATGGGAGGGACTGGCAAGAAGTCAGAAGGCAGCAGGAAAGTAAGATGAACCTCCCTGTTCCCCACGGTCCTCCCTGCCAGGCCTCAAGTTATTAGGGCTGCGTTCCTCTAGAAAAGACCAAAGCTCCTGTTGGGGCTCTTCCGGGAGAGCAGGTCTCACGGGGATCCAGTAACTCCCTCCCCTTGCCATTCAGGCCTAAGGTTTCTCGTGCTGTCTCTCTCTTGGTAGTCCAGGGATGATTTAGTATCCTTCATCGACCTTCCTTAACCATAATTACTCTGGCTTTCACACTCTTTGAGTGTCTCATCTGCTTTCTGCTAGAACAATGACATACATATCTGTCCACATCAGCTTGGAAGAGATAACAAGCAGCCCGCCCCTGACCTGGGTACAACAGTCCTACTTTACAGCATTGTGGTTCCTAGTAGTTGTTCTATCTTTGGTAGCATTGTTCCTAGGTTCCCATTTTGAGTTGTCCCTTTGTGCTGTGCTCTGCCTCTCTCCCTGGCCACGTTAGCTGTTCAGTGGCAACCTTGGCCTACCTGCTCTCTTTCTTGCTTTGGATAATTTAAGTACATGCTTCCTAGGAGGCAGGTACTATACTGAGCTCTTTAAGTATATATTTTATTTATTATTCACAATAAGCATTGGATCGTCACTGGCTTTATCCTCATCGCACAAATGAGAAAACTGAAGCTTAGAAAAAGTTGCCGCGGGCCACGCAGCTGGAAAGAGCAGAGATTCGAGTCCTGTTGTGCTCTAAACCACTGAGCTGTGCACTTGCTGATCCTCTGGCTTGGTTCTCGGAGCTCACTGTATTCGCAAGCCACGGTTCTATATCCACTGGTGCCTCTATTGTGTTTCCTAAACCCTGGGAGAGTCTAGCTAGTCAAATTGCTTCCCAGGCTTGTAAGCCTGGCCCATCTCCTGCTCCTCCCAGCCGGAAACTCGATCTCTGTCTCAGTCTGCTAGGGCTGCCGTAACAAAATTTAACTGGGTGGCTCAAACGACAGAAATTATTTCCCAGAGTTCTAGGGGCTGGCAATTCCAACATTAAGGTTCTGGCAAAATAGGTTTCATTCTGGGGTTTCTTCTCTTGGCTTTGGGCTTGACTGATGGGAGGGACTGGCAAGAAGTCAGAAGGCTGCAGGAAAGCAAGACGAACCTCCCTGTTCCCCACGGTCCTCCCTTGGCTTGTAGGTGGCTGCTGTTTGCTGTGTGCTCATGTGACCTCTTTATACGCACAGAGAGAGAGAGAGAGTGAGAGAGAGAGATTCCTGTTGTGTTCTTCTTAAGAGGACACCGATTCTACGGGATTAGGGCCTCACCTTATGACTTCACTTAACCTTCATTACCTCCCTTAAGGCCACACCCACTAATGCAGTCACATTTGGGGCTGGCGCTTCAACATAGAAATTTTGGAGGGGACACAATTTAATAAGTATCTCTCCCTAAAAACGTGGACTTAGCATTGATTCCTGATCCATCATGTCAAAAACAAAACTCAGATCCTCTATGGTAGGAAAAAAATTTCCTTTCCCTCATACCTACAAGGTAATTAATCTTCCCAAATATTTAAAAATGAGTGTAAAATTTTAAAAAACATACCAGGATTTGGAACTGTTGCCTAATCAAGCTCAGTTTAAGCCTTGCATAGATGAGGACTTCGACAGAACATTTATAGTTAGAGCACCCTATCCTAATTCAGACAGGGCGACATTACATTATCCAGGTAAGATGTGGTCAATGTCGCATTCTATGCTGAATTCATACATTTCTAAAGTGGCCAGGTTTGTTTCTACAATATGAGAAGGGTGTGAAAATGAGAGCCAACAGTTGTAAATAAAAATTAATTGGAGGTGCTAAATTAAGAAAAGAAAAAAAAAGAAAAGCCACACTGGCAGAGCAAAGGGATAGATGAAACATTTTGTCCTTTGACCTTTTTTTTTGTGTGGTAAATTATAGGGTGAGAAAAATGGTCACATAAACAACTTATCTCCTTTTCCTATTTCTCCTACCTTTCCTTTCTCTTAAATCTGATTAGTCATTAAAAAAATTATTATTTTCAATTACTGATTTTTAGAGAGAGAGAGGAAGGAGGGAGACAGAGAAAGAGAAAGAGAAATATCAACCTGTTACTCCATCCACTTATACACTCATTGGTTCATTCTTGTATGTGTCGTGACCAGGAGTTGAACCCACAACCTTGGCATATCAGGGTGATGCCAAGTGAGCTACCCGGTCAGGACTTGATCAGTAATTTTTTTGTTTGTTGTTTCTGCTCATTCCATCTCTAGAGGAGAAGATAGATTTACTATCTACAGTAAATCAAGTTGGAGTTAGCTAGAGCCTGAATTGAAGTTAGCATTTTTTGATGAAGAATTTTTAAATTTCAGGTTGTCTCAACTTTTAAATAACTGGCTAATCTGGTATAAATAGCATAGCTTTCCACAGAGCAATGTATTCCTTTGTTTGGAAAAAGAAAAAGTATGTTTTGACATATAGAGAAAAAGTTATAGAATGTTATTGAGAATGATTTGCCTTTTACTATATTTTTAAGTTGGGATGCGTAGGTGTGTGGTGTGTATCAACACAGATGAGTCTTAGTGTTTGTTTAGTATTGTATACACTTTAGAAAGGAAATCAAATTAACACTAGTGATGCTGGCTCTTGGGGCAGGGGCATGCCACAGAGCAGGCAAATCAAACCCAAAGTCCTGTTTTGAACTGAGAGTAATAGAAAGACAGAAAGAGTTTGGGGCCTCTGGACAGTCACAGGCCTGGGGCAACTGGCTTCTGCAGTACGCGAGGCCAAAACCCTTGCTGAGATACACCGATGGCATGTTTAGTACACCCGTGTGTCCTGATATTGCTGGTGTGGAAAATCCTCATCTGTTAGATTAATCTTTTCAGGAGGCAGAGCCCACAGTCTCTCTTAGACACCCGTTTTAGTCTGTACTTCACTCAGTTATCACAGATCTGTATAACTCCAATCACTTATGCTAAGTCTAAGTTCATTGTCTCTTGTTCTGTCTACAGTGAAGCTGAAAATGAGCGAGTCTGCATAATGATTCTTGTCATTAAAATCTTTCTCTTCCCTTTCTTAAATATGCTATCCCTCTTTGGGTTATAAAAAGACAAAGAAAGAAAGAAAACAAAAAATGGGTGTGGTATTAGATTGAATGTCTTCAGAAAGTTCCTCATGCCCTCTGAATTCTGATTTTTTCCGCTTGCTTATCCTCTTGAGTATAGGGATATATGGACAGAGAACCACTTTTATTTTTCTTCATGCACATAAGGAAGGGGTTTTGGGAATTGTAAAGTTAGATATAGTGCCATGAGGAAATTATAACTTGATATCACAAATGCATTTGGGTTGGTTAAACTCTAATATACATAGCTCCTATTTCTTCACACAAGCACAAAAGTATCACAGGGAAACTACTTATGTGAGAAGTCTTTCTTTTTCCTTTTATTTTTTAACGACAATGTGGGGGAAGAGTTTCAAGCTCTTCAATGTCGGTCTTTATAACTTCCTTGTTGAAATTGGGAAGTTCAAAGTTAATGTCTCCCTCAGGGAATTTCCTTGACAAGTTAAACAGTCCTTGCCTTATTCTTCCAAGGTGGGAAACTCTCAAGGGGGGAGGTCTCCCAGCCACACCTCTTCCTGGAACATCTCAGCACTCCACCCTGGAATGTGGGACCTATGGGGCCTGTGGCAGGTGGGGATCCTGGGAAACACAAAGCCTGGTTGTGTTTCTTCTAAAACTTTGCTTTGTCTGTTCAGAAACTGTCTTGACTGAGCTGCTGTCCCGGTACGGAGATACCATGAGAATCTTTGGGAGCTGATTCACTTGGGAGCAGACCCCAAGGATATTGGGATTAGGCAATGTGCTCTCCACAAACCATTCATTCACTTATTCAGTCACCTATTTGGGATGCTTAATTTTATGTGTCAATTTAGCTAGGCCACGGTACCCAGATATTTACCCAAACATTATTTATTATAAATGATTCTGTGAAGATGTGTTTTTAGATAAAATCAACATTTACGTCCGTAGATGATGAATAAAGCAGGTCATGCTCTTTAATGTGGGTAGGCCTCATTCAATCAGTTGAAGTCCTTCAAAGAAAAAAAAAAAAAGGGCCTCTCCCAAATAAGAGGGAATTCTGCCAGCAGATTAGCAGATTGCCTTTGGACTTGAATGGCAATGGACTTCCTTGGGTCTCCAACACACACACACACACACACACACACGCACCCTTTCGGAGAACCCTGACTAATATGGCACTGAACATACCTTAAAGTTGATTACTAAAACTTGATTAGAAGTTTATTTGTGAAGACAGTTATTTGTATTATACCTTGAAAAATTGGCAGTACTTTCTTTTTTCAGGTTAGTGTTCCATATGAGGTTAATATGTATGAAATATGTAGTCATGGGAGAGACCTAGGTACGGATGTAGTCTCTATATCTTGGCTTTCTAAAACAATAATGTTATTACTATGCTTAAATTCTTTTTTCTGCTTTCAGGATAAAGGTCAAAAGGATTAATGTGGCCTGTGAGTAGTATGATCATATAATTATCCAAATGGAGACACTTCTGAGAGTTAAAGTAAGTGCTGTAAACAGGATCATCATATCTGCAAAACCTCGTTCTGAATGCTGCCCTGCCTCCTCTAGCTCCACATTCCCCTCCACTCACCTGGCTGGGTGCCATGCGTCTTCCTGCTGCAAGGCCTTTGTCCATGCTGATCTCTTTGCCTGGGATAGGCCCTTCCCAGGCACCCCAGCCCTGCCTAGCTAGTGCTTCCTCATCCCTCGGATCTGGCTCAAACATCACGCACTTGGTTCCCTGGATGAGGGTGATATGCTCTCCAAGCAGCATGTGTCTTTCCTTTGTGGCGTGCATCATTTCATAACCCTAACTTTTTACTGTTATTTGGGTCATTATCGGATTCAGGTTTGTCTCTCTGACTGACTGTGGGCTTCACCTGGGCAAGGAGTATATCTGTGGTTCTATTGCTTATGTGCTCGTCACATAGTAAATGCCCCCCAAATATTTTTTGAATAAATAAGTGATTGAATCCTAAGCACTTGAGTCCCTTAAAAGGAAATGTTATTTTCACTGGTTAGTAATTGAGGAGACCAGGGTTCATATAACATGCCCTTGGTCACAGTGGTGAAACTGATATTCAAGGCTAGGTCTGTTGACTCAGAGCTCAGGCACTTTCCACTGCACCAAACTGCCTTTCTTTGCAGCCTGCAGAAAATGTGGGCAAGAAGGTTGAAAGAAAACACTACAATCTGTAGACTTCCCCTTATTCCTTTATCTCTAAAAACATACCCCCACTCTTGGCACTACCGAGAGAAATGAGAAATCTATCTGTGTGTTTTACATTGGAACCAAACTTAGTGGTACCAGTTGCCTCCGAATAATCAAACACCAGAATGAGACATATCCCTCGAAGGTGAGAATAAGCATGTGAAGAAGCACGAAAGAGAGAATCAGACAAAATGTATAACACCTTCACATTTTACAAAAAAAGACATTAAAATCTCACATCAAAATTTTTATACAGCTCAAAGGTGTTTTTAATATAATTCTAAAGGATTAAAGCAACTGATTTTTAATTGATTCCTAAATAGCAATTCCATTTCACGTTAGAAACACAACAGCTTAAGAATTGCACAACCTTCCCTGCCTATCATGTAATGAGGAGACAGCTCAGACAGGGAAACTTGCAAAAATCTAATCAGAAAGGCTTTACAAAGCTGTCTCCTGAATTACAGACCCACAGGGCAGTTTCACAGCCAAGTCTGAAAGACTTGAAAAAACAGGGTTAGATTGGAAGTGCTGACACAAGCCCAGCAGAGAGAATGGCCTCACTATATTGCTGTAACAATCTGAGGAAAAAAATGAATAATTTTTTTTGTCTGCATTAATCTTCAAGCTGCTTCTACGTGACTTGAGACTATGCCACCGAAACCAACATAACTTGGCCACGTAAATTGTGTGTACATTCCTAGTGAATAGGGCCCTTGATCACATTCCTACCAATTATGCTGTTCTCAAAAAGATCTGAACTGAGTCCTAACATGTTAAGAATGCTCAGGAGGGGAAAAAAAACAACAACGGTGGAGAATTTTGCTTCTCTGTTAGAAAAGTAGAAGGAGGGGCTTGTGGCAACAGCAAGTTAAGACTTTTTCTGGCAACTACTACTAAGGTGAAGTCAGCTGATGAAGTTTTTACTAGGTGAGTTTGGGGTTAACTGGATGACAAAGAACTTCATGTACTTGAGGAAAAATCATTTTGGTAATACCTATGCTTCCACGGGGTTTGGTTTTCCTCTCATGGCATTTATCTTACACTCAACGTTTGTGCTTTTGCTTTGCTTTTCATGTCTTCGCTCCCACCTCCAGCCCCTTAGATTTGAGTTGCTGGAGGACAGAAAATATGATTTATTACTCTTTTAATCTTATACAGCACTCAGTTAACTGCAGTGAACACAGCAAATACAAAATACACATGAACTGACTTCAGTACTGTTTAGTAACTGGCGACCTGTACAGTGTGAGGTAATGGCAGAGGAGATGTATTCTGACAGATAAAATTATGACGACTCTTGACATTTATAAGGCCACCGGGGCCCGAGAGCCTTTGTGTGTTTTATCATTAGCTTCTTGAACACTAGCACCCTTAGCCTGGACCAGGTCACCTGTCAGACCAAACTGGCAGCATTGTTTTTCCTTTAAAGGGGCACTGACAGCCGCAGTTAACCAACGCTGTCATCATCACCCAGGCTCTGCACTTCGGGGAAACTTAGATTTGAATCCCCGGTTTGCCAATTCCTGGCTGTGTGACCTTGGGCAAATTTCTTAATCTCTTTAAGGGAAATGGTCCAGACAGATTCCAGAGGTGAATGCCATGGCCGGCGGGTGTCTCCTGTGCATTTGCGTGGGTGAGCAGGGTTCGGGTAAAGACACCAGGACAGGATCCATTGGAAAGCCGGCACAGTAGGGAATTTCAAGAAGAGCAGGACTTGGAGTTTGGTCTATAACTTTATCTGTTATCCTAATTTTATCTGGGGAAGTAGGATACGGACTAGCAATTACCCACCATGACTGGATCTGGAAATCATTTCTTGTAACCTTGAAGGTTTATGACCATCCTGCACATCCTACACACCAAATATAGTCTTCAGACTCCATTACCGAGGTTGCTGCTGGGAATCCCAGTATCATCTCCACATCCTTGAATTGTAAAAGAACTGTGGAAACCCCCAGATGTTCCTTCCTCCACATTGACCCATGATAGGAAATTACCATGCTACATACTCTTAGGTTTTTTAGGATTGGGGAAATGGAATTAACTGACATTTCTGAGAAGTCCATGTGAATCACTCTAAAAACCTAAGGTTTCAGTTTAGGTTTTGGCATCTCACATCCTAAGCTCAACCTTATGCAGTTTAGCTTTCTGCATATATTTATGCCCATGATAAAGAGTCACTAGTGGCACCCAGCTATGGTGGCTGCTCCTGGGAAGATCTTATCCTCATGTTACAGACAGTTGGAAAGGAGAGCTTGGAGTGAAGCTCCTTGCCCACAGCTGTGTCACAGGAATGTAGTGGAGGCGGAAGTCTCAGGATTGGAAAGTGACGAAGCTGCAACATGGCAGCGCCTTTCCGACTCTTTCTGAAATGGGTCGCATCATCTGACTCTCTGAAAGTAAGTTTACTTTTTTAAAAAAAATTAATGGGGATTTTTATTACAAAGGATGTAGCATTTTAACACTGCATGATTCGGTGAGTCATTTCAGAGGCTACTTACATAACAGGGATTTCCCTCAGGCCATACCAGTCATGGGGTAGAGCTGGGATGTCCTACTGTAGCAAATTGATGTTTCTGCTGCTCTTACCCCAGCCCTGTGGGAACTTCTGACTCAATTTAATCTTCCCCTCTGCTCAGACAGGAGAGGGGAATCCCTGAGGAATGAGTGTCTTAGGAGCTGCTGTCTTTTCTACACACTTCATTTCTGTGTCTGGCAACACCAGTGTTTCCTGACCCAGCCTCGAGCCACACTACCATGTGCCATTCTTGTCTGCCCCGGTTCAGAAGCCTAAACTTTCCACACGCCAGTGCAGAACGCCTTTCTCTTTTTCCCGACGAGTGTGGCCATTTTCTGTACTACCGAAGGCAAGGAGGATGATGGACTCGATATGCAAGGATCTTTCTCAGGGTTTCCTTATTTCTTACCCCTTGCATCAGCCAGTCCCACCCCGCTGCTTTCTTGAAGAGTGAGGTCCCTTAGAACCGAGCTGGTCTGCCCCTCTTTCTCCCTCCAGAACAGTTTCAGGGTCTCTTTCTCCAGCTATTTCTTCCCACCTCCTTTAGTAGATTCCTTGCAAAACAGAAGCAGCAGATTTTGGGGATGGGGTGGGGAATAAGGACAGGTGGTTTTTGTTGTACCTGCTTAAAAGGAGGGAAATTCAGGATATCAGAATAGAAAATAAGGAAATTATTCAGATATTTTTGTCATCTTAATTCTGGTTCCCTATGAGGATTTTGTTTTCTAATTAACAGGCTTTATTTTTTAGACTACTTTTAAGTTTACAGTACACCGAGCAGATCATACAGAGAGCTCCCACATGCTCCCTCTACCCACTCTACGAGGTTTTAAGTGATCGATTATGGAACGAACGCCTGAGCTGCAATCTTGCAAGTAAGTACGACATTTCTAACCTGCTGACCCACTGAGAGATGTGCAAGGAAATAAATAAAACCAGCATTCTAAGTAGATCGCTTATTCTCTTGGACCACAGGTTATTTATAAAGGCAAATTACTAAATGTACTAATTGCAGAACATTTTCAATTATTCAGATAATAAGCACAGATAGTCAAAAATGTTTATTTTATGTAGTCGAACCTACCTTTTGGGGGGTGGTGGTTAAAAGAGGTCTAATATAATCAAGTAGTATTCTCACAATAACTACAATGTTCTAATTGCTTATCTCTTTCTCATTTGCGTCTGTTCTGGGTGCCCGGTCTAGTCCAGCCCATTAGTCCCGAACCACAAATCGACTCTTAAAAGCTACCTGCGGTTGAATTAGGGAGCAGAGTGGGAGCCCTCTTAACTCTGTGTGGTTTCATCTTTCGGCAGCTAAATCCCTAAAGCCTTTGACGGGCCGGGGGGTGGGGGGGCTCCAAGTCTTCTCTAATGATCTAGTAATGGTTGAAAAAGCTTGTTGAAAAGGTTGTAAATATTTGTTGATTGATTGTCAACTGAGAAAAAGCCTTTTACTCCTCCATAGTAGCCTAGAGGAGAGTGAGGGAGGAAGCTTTTACAAACCCACTTGAATTCAGCCTTTTTATTTCTCATGCTTCGACATCCTAGACATACACTGCAAGAACAGAACTTTTCTTTCACCTTCAAAAAATTAGAATAAGGCAGTTTTCTGAAGTTTTTCTCTATAACACAGGGAAATGTGCAAATAGTTACCAAGTTGGACAAGGCTAAGCACAGCTCTTCATGAATAAGAATGAACTTTTAGTTCCAATCCACTGAAGGAAGATGGAGTGGGTGGAGTAGGCAGCTGCTGATGTCGTGAGATGTGAACATTACCAAAAGACTTGCTTGCACAAAAATATCTTTCCCCTGGGTCTATCCTAGACAGAAAGGCAGCTAGCTTTGGAACTGCTCTTCTGGGTAAAGGCATTGCCTCCTTTAGGTACCATTAAAATCTACATCTATTCCTTGGGAAAAGTAAATGTTAATCCATTAGGAAAGAGTAAAGTGTGTATGTGAGAATTTTTAATTTTAAGATAATTGTAGATTCACATGCAATTGGAAGAAATACTATAGGGAGATACCAATACCTTTCACCCAGTTTCCCCACCTTGCGTAACTATAATACTATAGAAAAACCGGGCAATTGGCATTGATATAATCCACAGACCTTATTCAGATATTTCCAGTTTCACATATACTTATGAATGTGTTTAGTCCTGTGCAACTCTATCTCATGTATAGATTGTTGTAGCCACTGCCATAGTCAAGATACAGAGGACCCAAGATACAAGATCCATCACAGGGTCCACTGGGAGCCCCAGAGCAAAAGTTTCCCGTCAGAGGAGCCCTACATTGGGCAGGAATGGCCCAGTGGCAGTTGTCCTCCCCTACTCAATCACTGGTTGGGAGTAGCCTGCGGGGGGCGTGGTCTCAGTATAAGCCCTGCAGTAGATTAGAAGAGGTAGCCCCTGGGGGCTATAGGCACACTACTTTCCTTGCAGCAGGTTCTTCGTTGACAGGAGGTGGGACATACACGCTGCTATGACTGCCATGACCACCTTTACTGGCCTTTCATGGCATCGACATTTTTGAAGAAGCCTTTTCTCTCTGTTGTTTTTAATTGAACATTCTTAATTTTGTATTTGTCTGGTGTTTAACCCAGTGTTTTTCAAACTTTTTTTTCATAGCGTCTTTTACTGATAACACCTATTAGCATCTCTTTCAACTGATGCTCTACAGAACAAACTTCAGGAAATTGCACATGTTGATGTTGCTGTGGGAAATGACCTTTGCCCCTCCTTTGTCTAGTGTCCTTCCTCTTCCTTCAAAATTCGCACTCTCCAGAGTTTTAGGTGGTTTTAATCTCTTTCCATGACATGCTGTGAATCTCTCTGCCAACATACCCATCAGACAGGCTGTCATCTATTGACTTGTCCGGCTCTTTTAAGCTCGTGTACAGAGGTGGATTTAACGGTGGACACTCCGGGTGCATGCGGGGGGCCCTGACTTCTGAAGGGTCCCGCAAACCCCAACTTTACACTTTTTTCTAATGACACCAAGTTTAGTTTCATATGTGCAATTTTAATTACGTACAAGTTTACAGTTGGCGGTAAAACCTGATAGTATGTTTATATTCGGTTATTTTCATTATTTCATCACTACGCTGCATAGGCCCCGCGTGGCTGCGCTACAGCTCATTGGAGCAATAGAATCGTATTTGCTACTTTGTGCTTACAAAGGTTCTCCTGCAGTGCAGACTAATGATATACCTAAGTACGCAGGGATGCAAATTAGTTTGTGGATATGTACTTGTTTCATTTACTGTTTTAAAAATAGGTATTTTTTAAACATGCATTTTTATTTTCCCTGTCTCTCTCTCTCTTTTTTTTTAAGGGGCCCAATGTTTTCTTCTGCACCCAGGGACTCAACCGACCTTAATCCGCCTCTGCTCGTGTAGAAGATGTTCAACAAATGATGGCATGGAGTATTGTGCTATTTCCAAAGGGCAACATTTTTAGAAATCCTAGTAATACTACCTGAATTTTATTTATATAGAGCCAAAATACTAAGGGCAAAAAATTTGGACAATTTATAAGAAACAAGAGGAGAGAATATAGCATATCCTCTTACACTCTGGTAACAAAGTCTTCTTAGTGGATAACTATTAAGGAGTTTTGATAGCAGGTTACTTAACGGTTATAAATATAATCCTGTGAAGATACCATTCGGAGGCAGAAGCTCCAAATACTGGTATCACTGATGAGACTTTAAGCCCCAAGAGTTTATGTTCGATTCAAAGTTCGAATGCAGCATGTGAGTTTCAAGGCAGGCTAAAAATTTGTCACCCCTACAAATCAACTTACTTTAAATGTTTAAGTAGAGGACAGCCTGAGCACCGCAGGGGAAAAGCACAGAAGAACGACCACAGAAAGCAGAGTCCTGCCTGTTTTTCTTAAGCCCAAGCACCTCAGTGCTATCCTGAAATTCGCACACACTGTTTAGCAAATCAGAAACACTGACGTTAACTTGACCTACCTCTTTAGAAAAGGGGGCCTAGGCATGTCTCTCGGGAGGTCTCCCATCCCATCCCAGTATTTGCCTTCTCCAAGTATTTCTTCAAGCCACATATTTCACTCTTCCCAAGAAAAGTTTTGGTAAATACAATGTTCTCCAACTCATTATCTTATCAGCAAAGGTTGATTGCTCCCTGGGATGTTGACTCCCCATAAAATAACCAAGCTGGCAGTCCCTTAATCTAACTGATTGAATTCGGGGAAGGAAGAGACATTATCTTGGCACCAAAATTTCTACTTCTTATTTATCTCTTGTTTTAGGTACAGATATTGACTTCCATTTTCATTTTAAAGTAATTACCTACTGTAATGCACATATTGACCTGTAAGATTTGTGCACTTGTAATACTTCAGTAACCTAATTACCTACTGTCTCTTAAAACTTAGACCATCCATGGATAAAATGGATGGGTGATAATGGGATAAAATTTGAGGAGAAATGAAAAACTATGTGGTTAAAATATATTTTCTACTGACTTACCACTAATTTTTACTTTACTTATCTAGAAAAGAAATACAGGTAATACTCATAATTTGGGTAAAAATAAAAAATTCAAATAAGCAAAAGTAATAAAAATGAAAATAATTTCAAAACACCTGCCAGAGGTTTTACAACACAACATTTTGGTGTATATTCTTTCAGGATTTTCTTGGAAGGATACATACATAGAAAAATATATACATATAAAAATATATTTACAAAGGGCAGATGATTTTCTATATTGTGCTATGTAACCTATTTTTTATATTTTGTAATGTCTTAGCAAAGAATTCCCATGCGAATAAATATATATTTAATTTGTTATTTTAAATGTTTGCATATTATCTCATTATGTAGATTCCTAGTCATTATTTAACTATTCCCCTATTTTTAGATATTCTGATTATTCCAAGTTTTCCATTTATTCACCCACTATGATAAATAACAGGGTGGTAAATATCTACACTACATCTACATTACACACATGTTTGGGTTCAATTATTTATCAGAAGTCTAATTGGTGGGTCAAAAGATTTTCACTTTTTTAAGGCTTTTACTAAGTATTGCTGATTCTTGTTACTGGTTTTTGAAAGTCAAGATCTCGTCCCCCAGAAGATCCTAAAAACAAATAACTTACTTGGGAGGAATAATCAATCAATCAAGATTGGCTTTAGGACTCGGAGAGGCTGGGTGAGTGGCCTAGAAAAGAATCTCACACACACACACACATACACACACACACACACACTCACACACATGTATTTTAAGGAGGGCTCAAGAAATTTTCTTAGCAGACCAGAAGGCCTGGGTGATTAGCTATCATGGTAGTTGGTGCTGTTAAGTGTGGACAGAGCAGGAAAGAGCACTAAAAGGAGGGGTGTGTGTGTGTGTGTGGCTGTATATACAGGTGTGGGGAGGAACAGTGGAATGCAGACTTTGCTATCCCACAGTTTTACCTGCTGTATGCCTTGGACCAGAAGAAGTATTTTGTATTAAACTGACCATGTCGAACTTCTACTGTGTACCTTTCTTGGAGAAGCCTGCTTCACTGCTACAATAATACATGCTCACAGATTATTTTTTTCATACTCTGGGTCTGTAATATCTTTTTTTTTTTTTTTTGCCACCTCATATACTTTTCTTTGTGTTTTGGTTGTTAGGTGTGAGGAAGTATTGGTAAGCGGGAACTCTGAATCTTTCACAGAAAAATAAAGAACATATAACCTTGAAAAACAGTCTTCTACTCTCCCTTAGCTATGCAGTCATCAGTGAGCTATTGAGCGTGACAGCATCCCGGACAGACTGTTATTTGAGCCACAGAAAGAGTCGGCTCTCCAGCCGGGGAAATCAACCAGGGGGCCCACTCTGTAGTACCGAGAATAAGGCACATTTACAGGAGGAAAAAGAAGCTATAACCAAATACCAGATATGGGACTGCTCACCGATTACCTCAATAGTAACCAACGGTTCTGTCACTAAATACCTGGTTGACAGTTCACTGGAGAGGGGTGCTTGGAGCCATGCGCACTAAACGCAAGTCTTATCCATGCCTCTCAATTTGTAAAACAGATGACGTTTAGGTTTCATGTCATCTACTGAGAGACTTCAGAGTAAGACATCCCCTTACATCTAAAACACAGAAAAACTTGGTGTTATTGCATCAGAACAACAAAGGTAGTGTCAGATTACATTTTCAAAATATATCCACAGCATTATTTCCATTGCGACATGCTCCTTCACACCCAGGCTATTTTGCCCTCAAGAAACGGAGTTGATTTCCCCGCCCTTGAACGTGGGTAGGCTCATGACTTCTCCCTCCCACAAGTAGAATATGACAGAAGGGATGATGCGTGACTTCTGAGGCTAGGTCATGTAAAGGACATAGCTTCTGCTAGGATATCTTTTTTTGCAGCCACAATATTGTGGAAAAAGCCCAGGTCAACACGAAGAGGCTATGTATGTATGTCCCAGTGAACAGCTCCTATTAAGTTCCTAGCTGACAGCTAGCATTACAATGGAGCAAATGAGCCCTCAGGTGACTTTGGCCTCCAGCCTTCAAGCCTTTCAGTATCAGGCATCTAGTAGCAGATACAAGCCATTCCTACTGTGCCCGGTCCAAATTCCTGACATATAGATTCCATGAACATAATAAATGGTTGTTTCACTCCACTAAGTTTTCTGGAAATTGTTAATGTAAGCAGAGTAACTAAAACAAAGCTATAGGCAAAATTCAATACTGTAATTGGTCCATCGCTCAGCGGATAGCTATTGTGAGCCCGCTCTGAACAAAATACTCTGCTAGAACTTATAAAGTTTATATTTAAGAAAAACGAGAAAGAAAAAGAAACAGAAACAACTAAAAACAAAAACCACATTCTTTGTCCTTGAAGAATCCAGTAATTTAGTAGACGAATCCAAATATATAAGTGCAAAAATATCCTAACAATATGTGGTAGGTGTCAAATGAGATAATAAACATGTGCTGTGCAAGAGGTGGATGGAGGGGCGGACCACAGCGGGTAGAGCAGAGAGACCAGGCTTTATCCTGGAGCACCACAGCCTCACAGTACATGGCAAATTCTTAAGGGTCTGATCATTTGACCAGAGAAGAGGACAAGTTAGGGACTGAAGAAAGAGTGTCAGGTACTTGGAAAATAAAGTATCAAGCCTGGAGTATTGGGGTGTGGATAATAGCAATAACAGTACTAAACTCTATTGTGTATAACAGTATATACTGCGTTGGCCAAAAAGTTTGTTTGTTTTTTTTCTGTAAGATGGCTCTAGTAGCGCTTAGTTGTCTTTAACTGCATTCAAAATAATGCATTAGATCGCATTGTGACAGCTGTCATATCAGCATGCAGTTAAAAAAAAACTTATCAAAATTGGTGAATTTTTGCATAGCCATTTTAATATTGAAGATGGAAGAAAATAATGCAACATTTTTGGCATATTATGCTTTATTTCAAGAAAGGTGAAAATGCAACTGAAACATAAAAACAGATTTGTGCAGCATAGGGAAAAGGTGCTGTCACTGATCAAATGTGTCAAAAATGGTTTGCGAAGTTTTGTTCTGCAAATTTCTCACTGGAAAATGTTCCATGGTCAAGTAGACTAGTTGAAGTTGATAGTGATTAAATTGAGACATCAGTTGAGATCAACATTATACTACGCAGGAGGTAACCAACATACTCAAAATATCCAAGTCAATAGTTATTGGTGAAAATGAAAAATGTGTCTTTTATTTTATGGAAAAAAATATGGATTTTTGGCTAACCCAATACTTTATAAACACTTTCACAGACATTATCACATTTAATCTTCACAATGGTCCTGTGAAGTAGGACATCTTATCTGTCTTTCATGGATTAGAAAATTTAGGTCCAGTGGTCTAAAAACCACTTTGATTTTATTAGACCTTCCTGGTAGGGATAGTGGTGATTGAAAAGAAAAAGGAGTACTAACATTTAATGAGCCCCTACCAAATGCCAGCCATTTTGCTTGGTTATTTTCATAATTCACGTAAAAACCTGAAATCTAATCTTATAATAATCTTGGAAGTAATTGTTATTATCCTGATTATAGAGAAGAGGAAATTGAGGCTCAAAGACATGAAATAACTTTCTTAAGGTCATACGAGTAGTAAGTTAAAACCTAAAGACAGACTTTTCCAAATGTGATGGCAAGCGCAGCAAGCCCTTACATTCCTGTGGGATTGTCTCTCTGCTCCCCTCTCCACAGTTTCAGACAAGCCTCCCTTTCACACTTCCACAGAAGCATCTCCTAGATGCTGCTTGTCTAAAGCACTCAAGGCATTAATATGGGTATGGCCAATGGGTTTAGCCCCTTCCAAAAAAAAAGAGAACTAGTTGTTAACCTCAGAGAATTTTCATTCGGTAGAATGTGAAAGGGAAATGTGTCTCTCTGTCTCTCCCTAATAAGCTGGAGCACTGCTGATATGTCTAGTAGATCAGCAATGAACTAGGGATATGATCTTGAACTAGCCACCTAAGTCATGTGGGTCTGAGTTTCCTTACCTGTAAAGAGCTGCTGCAAGATCTTCAAGGTTTCTTCCAGGTGTAATGCTTTATGATTCCGTAAATATAGAACTAAAATGTAAAATGGGGAATTCGCTTTTTAAAAAAATGTATCATTCAGCCTTTTGTCTTTCTTCATCTTTGCAAAGTGAGTCTTTCACTCATTGAGAGCAAAGAATCATTACTGGAAAGAGTGTGTCTTGGTGTGTCACGTTGTGAAGCACCAGTATGTAGCAGATCCTCTGTGTGGCGTAGTGCTTTCATAATTAACACCAATAATTGGCAGATCATTGTAAGCCTATGATTTCAAAGATATTTATGTAAAATTGCTTTATGTACAGAGGTAATTTCCTGTACTGTGATATCCTAGGTTTTCCTCTGTTAAGTACATGCCCATTTTTCAGTTGATGCTTTTGAGATATTTCTACTTGATGAGATTGCTCTAAGAATAAGTCCCAACAGCATGTTCTCATCAAATGGCAGAAGGTTCTAACTGTATAAAACTAACCGCTAAAATAGTCTGTTGCAATTCAGACTTGATAAAGCAAAAGAAATTATGCTGTTAATTGCTCTCTTCCACTTTCTCTCTGTGTTTGGTAATTTGCACTTCCCAGGGAATTATAGAATATGAAGATGTTAGGTAGGCTGCCCTCCCTGTCTATATTAAACCATTTGTAACAACAAATGAATATGTAGGATCTGGTAGGCAAAAAAATTTATGGCCTTAATTTTATTGCTTGCATTGAGTTTATGTGTTCCAAAACTGTTCTTTAATTGCTATGTCCTTGTCTATTTTTGAAAGCCTGGGCAGTTATGAGTTGTTACATAAGATCCAATGATAGGTATACCTCCTATCTTCAGAAGTTGATTTATTTATATTCCCTTGCATTTGTATTTAAGAAATGTCAAACAAGCTCAGCATCAATACATTTCTTAGTAATTTTCAATTACTTATGAAATAACGAATTAGCACAGAGCTTCAGATAAGCCACAATCCAGCTTAATTTCATTTTTGCTTTCTACTTAGTGGCTCAGTCTTTAAGGAAGATGGAAAAATGCAGAATTTCCTTTGTGGCTTATTTTACGTTGATAGCCCTTGAATCACAGTGTTTTGCCCCAAATGCAAGAAAATTTAGTTTTAAGTGTAATCATTTCAGACTGATTCTCGGAGTTATACGAATATAATGTTGCCCCAAATGGATAAGGGATAAAGGATTGACCCAAACCTACCTATCCCACTTTATTTCCAAATTCTCTAAAAGCCAACTTCTGGTTATCCCACCCCACTATGCTTTTTCCCAACCTCCTTTGCCTACGATAGCCACTTGCTAGTTGTGAAAATATTTAAAGCTGCTGAGATTATGATGAACAAGATTGTCATTATTTAGTGATGCCCAAACCTGTTCCAAACACATTTTCCATAGTGGTGTTGAGCATCTGACCTCTGTCAGCTCTTACTTAAATAAAATAATTTATAAGGATGCAAAAAATACATGCTAAAATAACTGAAGCGGGCAAGTGGGCTCATCTTAAGCAGGCTTCAGCTTCAGAAGCATATTGTACACCACAAACAACAGGGTCAGCATAGTACGTTTTAACACTTTTTCGGGAATGCAACAATTCCACAGGCCATTGCTGACTAGAAATGGTGACATTTCATAAGTTCCCCCAATTTGGGGTTGGTGGAGCTCCTCCAGGATGGTGTCCTCTCCAACCTGTTTCTTTTAATTAGCATCGTCACTGTTTTCCTTATTATGGTCGTTCCCAGCAGTTTAAATAGGAAGATGTTATACACGTTTCCAGGTGAGGGGCCTTATTCAGACCCGCACACAAGCATAGGAAGTAACATTCAGGCCGCACAAGTGTTTCCCAGCCCTTGCCACTGAAGAGGACCATGTTCTCTAGCCAGGCTCCGTATCATAATCACCTGGGAGCTTAGAAAATATTACAGATTTCCAGGCTTTGCCCTGGGCATTCTCATTTAGTAGTTCCGGGGTGGGATCGAAGCTTCTATAGTTTAAAAATGTGCCACAGGTGGTTCTCCTGTATAGTGATCATGAGGTTTTAGGTGTAGTAAAGTAATAACATGAATCTTAATTTCCTGTTTTTTTAAACTTCGTAAAAGGCAATACCTATAAGTTAAACTTTGAAATAAGGTAGACCTGGGTCACAGACTGGGCTCTACCAGTTACCGTGTAAACTTGGGCAAATCACGTGCCTTCTCTGAACTTCCTGGTTTGCATCTGAAAAAATGAGGGTAATAGTTTCCTAGTAACATGTTGTAAAAACTAAATGAGATAATATATACCCATTGCCTCTCACAGTGCTTGGCACCTAGTAAATGCATGATATAGCATATCTGTAATTTGATTTCTTCTTAGGTAGGTAATCTGAAGGGACTGGTACCTGAGTGGTCAATATATACCATTAGTATATGAAAGGATATTTTATCTACCTGTGACAAGAGGACGGGAGGACCATGAGAAGCTAAAAAATGTAAAACCTGGCAGCTGACATCAAAGTACTTGAAAATCAAAGTTTAGTTACTTCTGATGGAGAAAATGAAAAAAACAGAATCAGCCTTCTTCACTGTGAGGGGAGATGCCTGCAAAAAAAAATGTTTCTCTTGAAAACAAGATGTAATAAAGGTGGTTGATTATTGGCCAGCTTCAACTGGAGAAAGAGTTGATGTCCTACTCCCAGCTCCCACACTGCGAGCAATAAGGCAGGTCCCTTCCCTATTCTCTATTTTTCTTCCTTGGTTATTCCTGTTTCATTGCCTGGGCTCACTCCTTTTCCCTCTTCCAAGATCAGTCACTTAAGTCTCATATCCTCTTGTCTCTTTCCATCTGCCCAGCTTTCAGGGAAGCTTTTTCTCCATCTCCGAGACAACTTCTGTTGTCTCAGTTAATACCTTAAACTATATTTATTTTTATTGGTTCGTGGATGTTAGTTCTCCTTCCAGGCGAACTTCAAATTTTCTAAGGGAAAAGAAATCCTTAACCTCCATTTAGATCTTTGTCCTCGGCCCAGTACACTAGACCCATGTGAAAAACGGATCAAGTGCCGAAGAGGGTCACGTATATGTGAAATAGAGAGCCAGTGAGTCCGTCTTTAGTGGCTGGTGTGCTAGCAACTTAAGGGTCAATTTTACTAGCTGTTCTTTGCTTTCCAAGAAAGGGATACACAACAGATTTTTTGAACTGTTCATTGACTTTCCTCATTGATTAATTCAGACTTAATTTTGTTTTTTCCTTTAAGTAGTGACTCTCAAAATTGTTTACATGTTAGAATCATCTGGGGAACTTTAGAAAATCTTCATGTCCAGACTACACCCCAGAATAATTACATTAGAATTTCCAGGAGTGAGGCCAAGCCATCAGTGTTTTGTTGTTGTTGTTGTTTGTTTTTAAGAAAACCTCCTCAGAATATTCCAATGTACAACCAAGATTGAGAACCACTGTTTTAGATTAAACTATGCAAAATCTGATTACTAGAACCCCAGATTGGAAACTGATAATAAATATAAAATAAACATCCAGGAATGAGATTTCTTAATATACCCAACACGTCCTGTGGACTCCCTTCTGATTCCGTCCTTTTCCTAAGCCGTTTAAAGATACACTGATCAATGGATCTGAACGTACAGTTGGAGGACAAGCATAAGCAAACGTGAAACTCCTTGCTGGCTCAGGGTTAGTACACCCACTGTTAATAGCTCTTGGATTACCTGACCTACCTACAGATTGGTACCCATTATTTCAGATCTCAAATTGAATTTTATTTATTGACAGAAGCCTTCTCTGACCACTCCCATATTCCATCAATATTTGAAGCACTAGTTATACTTTCTCAAACGCTCTGTTTTCCTTTATAGCACCCATGATATATAGAAATTTGAGTGATAATTTGCTTAATATACCATCTCTCCCTCCTCCCACCATAGGATTTTAAGCTTATTGATAAAAAAGACCATATCTGCTTTATTTGTTGCAGTAAAGCTGGCACCCATCACAATACATGCTGCGGGAGCTTAGTAAATACTTGCTGAGGAGTGAAAGTCAGAATATTACTAATTTCCGTTGGGTATTTATTGGAGTTGGAGAATGGCAGAATCCTGTACCTCTCTGTGGAATACTCTATTAACAGTGAGATAATGCAGAGTGGAGCATACCTTAACTCATCCAGTTTTGACCAGTGATTCTCAAATATGACCTCCTCATGAGAACCACTTGGGTGTTTTATCGAAAAATATAAGTACCTATGCTTCATCTTCAAGAGATTTGGCTTCAATTGTGTAAGGTCAGAACAAGCACTCAGTTTGCCAGCTGATTCTGGTGCTCTGGGCCGCAGCCCGGTGTTTAGAAACTACTGTCCTAGGCATTGCCCTGAAATGACTTTCAGAATCACTGTCATATTTGGAGCCTATAGCCTCCGGAGCTCAGTCATCCTTTTTGCTCTGTGATGAAACTGGGAGAGGAGGTAAGATTGAAGGTTTTGTCTGGAGAAGATACACATTGCTTACACAACTGCTCTGGAGAGATAATACCCCATATGCCATCTGCTGTGTTAAGTAATGTGGCTGGCCAAACCTATGGCTTTTTAGAAATTAATGTAGTAAAATCTGATAATACTATTAGAAATGTAGTTGAGATAGCACCTTTTCCAAATTTTTGGGAAGCTTAACCATTTTGGTTGTGGTCAGTGTTGGCCATATTTTTATGTGCCTATGTCTATTTTCAGAGACAATTAACATGGGAAATGTTATATCAAGTAAGGTAGTCATGAAATTTGCATTTATGCTAGGAAAAGATACAGATTATACCACTTCAGTCATTCAGAGGTCATTCATCAAGCAAACTCAGTTAGCTAGGTAGAACAAAAAAAGGAAAAAAATAAGCAAAAAAGAATTCCCCATACCAAAAAATGGGTATTATAAAAAATCATATAATTAAAAATAATTTTTTTTGTAGGAGAACCAATTTACTCTGAATCTATTTACTGTAATCATAGTTTTTTTAAAAAATTGATTTTAGAGAGAGAAAGTAAGGGGGAGAGAGAAACATTGCTTTGTCATTCCACTCATTTATGCATTCATTGGTTAATTTTTGTATGTGCCCTGACCAGGGATAGAACCCACAACCTTGCTGTATCTGGAGAAGTTCTAAGCACCTCCGCTACCCATCCTGGGCTATTTACTATAATTTTAAACATAATTTAACTGCTTTAAGAAATCTTGACTTGTGTACAATAAACACAAAAATCTGAAAATCATAGCTGTATGATTTGGGGGGGTTAAAATGGTCCTTTATTTTAGTATTTACTTTTTATAGTCAATACTGTATTGGTAACATTTACATATGTTATAAATTTAGTATTTATCATAATCACTGAGAAATCCAGGGAAGATATTCTTTCGTTTTCACAGATAAGGCAACTGTGTGTCAGAGGGCTTTAAGAACTTGGTGAAGCCATTGTGATTCCTAATAGAATAATCTTTCTGTTGCCCTAGGTTAATAGAATAATCTTTCTGTTGCCTAGTAAAATGTAGACCCATCTTTAATAATCATAAAGATAATCTGGAATCTTCAAGCTAAGTTTAAAATTTAGTGTACTTAGTTTAAAAATGTAAAACAATCTATAGTAGTTAAAAAAAATCCATTAACGGTGATTAAAATAAAGTAACAATGTTTGAGTACCTGAAGGAGTAAGTTTTTGTTACATGAAAAAGTCACTTAAGTGAAATGTTCATTTAGTAGGAATCAGATGAAAAAGGACTTAGACACTTAGACACATGCGTACACGCATATATTTTAAACAGAACTTTTTATCCACTGTGAATCACTGCCATTTCTATGTGCACATATTTCTTATGTGGTGTGAGCTATTTATTATTTAGTTGGTCTACAAACCATTCTTCCGCGATCAAAATGGGTCAGGAAAGGAAGGGAAGAAGACAGCAGCAGTCAATTAGAACCAGAGAGAGACTTTTGGCAGACAGAAAGCATATACTCAAACCAGAGAGAGCTAGGACACTAACTTCACATAGAGTGTGCGAGAGACCTCGACCATATGCTAAAGTTCTGCTTGGTGATATAGCTGGTGGGGCTTTTACAATAGGTTATGCAATTTATACCTTTTCATATTCTAACCTTGTACATTATCCACTTCATTTTCCAATCTTAGGATCAGATATTTGGTGGATATGAATAGGCAGAGAAAATAATGGGCTCCCTGCTTTCCACCAGCAGTCCTGACAATGTATAAATGGACTGAAGATTTTCTTTTTCAGATATTTACAGGGGTATTATAACCCCTGCAAGGATAGAAGTTGCTACTATTTTGCAACTATTTCATTCATTAACTTAGCCACATATATATGAGGGAGGACCCCCAAAATGGAATTTATTTATTAAAAATTGTGTATTTATTTTTACATGTTTAAACTTCAGTCACCTTCAAAGTACTCTCCATTTGATGCAACACACCCTTCGAGATGTTTTTCCCACTGCTCAAAACAGTTTTTGAACTCATCAATTTTGATACCTTTTAGTGCTTCCGCCATTTTTTGTTTCACCTCTTCCACATTGGCAAAATGCTTCCCTTTGAGGGCTTTTTTCTTTTGGGGGAAAAAATAATGCCACTGAAAGAGAGATCAGGTGAATAGGGAGGGTGGGGCGCAGGAGTCATGCTGTTTTTGGTCAAAAGCTGCTGAACACTCAGCACCGTGTGGGCAGGTGAGCTTGTGAATCACTCATCATGAGATGGGCAAATGCATTGAAAGGGTCTTCAAAAAAAATTGACTGAAGCTGAATGGAGCCTCTTACAACAATGCCAACTGGTACACTGATAGAGATGGGTTCCTAGAACACTCACCCAGCAGGGAGAGCCTGTATTAGAAGGGGACTGCTCTCCAGAAGATAATTCTGGTTTTTTGGGGTCTCCCCTCATAAATACAATATTAGATATATTATATATATATAATATATCTCCATGTATGTATCTATGTCTATCTATCTATTATCTATCTATCTATCTATCTATCTATCTATCTATCTATCATCATCATCTATCTATCATCTATCTATCATCATCATCTTTGCAGAGCTGTGCTGGATGTTGGCCTTGACTTTCTAGGATTAGATATTATTTTCCCCCCAGGATATTCTCAGGTAGAGCATTTATGAACATTACAGCTCTGCACCTATATAGATATTAAAGTAAAAAAGTAATCTCTCTAGATATTAATCTGCTGTTAGATTCTTTTAAAAATGTTAAGAAATTTATTTTTGAAGAGAGAGGAAGGAAGGGACAAAGAGAAGGAGAGAAACATCGATCCGAGAGAGAAACATTGATTGGTTGCTACACTCGGACTGGAGACTGAACCCACAACCCAGGCATATGCCCTGACCAAGGATCAAACTAGTGACCTTTCACTTTGTGGGATGATGCTCAACCAACCGAGCCACATTGGTCAGCAGAGGCAGATTAAGGTTGATTGAGGCCCCGGGCGCAGAAAAAAATATTTAAACATACTATCAGGTTTTACCACCAATTGTAAACTTGTAGTAATTAAAATTGCACATATGAAATCAAACTTGGTGTCATTAGAAAAAAGTGTAAAGTTGAGGTTTTGCAGGGCCCTTCAGAAATTGGGGTCCAGGGTACGTGCCCGGTGCGCCCGCCGTGAAATCCGCCTCTGCTGGTTAGGCCTCTACTGTTTGATTCGTTATTACATTGCTCTTGAGCTATGATTGAGTTATTTTTCCTTCTCTGTTCTAAAATTAGGGAATTTGATTTTGAGTCACTGCATCAAATTCTTTCTCATCCCCTTATATGTTAATTTGTTACATGGCAATGCACTGGTTTTAAAACATGTCCATAATTTTTTTGACGCAATTCCTTGCAAAGGTGGAGAGTCTAATTCTCTGCCACCTAAATGTGAACAGATGTAGGGACTTCCTTTTAATAAACAGAATGTGGTGGAAGTCATGATTTGTGACTTCTGAAGCTAGATCATAAATAAGGCCTTGTCATTTCCCTTTGCTCTCTCTGGGATTGCTCGCTCTGGGGGAGGCTAGCTGTCATGTTGTCAGAATATTCAAATAGCCTTGAAAGACGCTCCTAGGACAGAAACTGAGGTCACCTGTCAACGGTCAGCACAAACTTGCCAGCCCTTTGAAAGATCCACCACTGGTGTGCATCCTCCAGCCTCAGCCAAGCCTTTGGATAACTGCAGCCCTGGCTGATGTCTCGACTGGAACTTCATGAGAGACACACATCCTCCCGCATCCCCCACCCCCACCCCGCTCCCTCCACCAGACCACTCAGCTAAGCCATGCTCAATTCCTGACCCATAGAAACTCTGAGAGATAATATATATGACTATTTGCTGTTTTTAAGACACTAAGCCTTGGCTGGTGTGGGTCAGTGGATTGAGTGCTGCCCTGTGAACCAAAGGGTCACTAGTTCGATTCCCAGTCAGGGCACAAGTCTGGGTTGCAGGCCAGGTCCCTAGTAGGGGGTATGCGAGAGGCAACCACACAATGATGTTTCTCTCACTCTCTTTGTCCCTCCCTTCCCCTCTCTCTAAAAACAGATAAATTAAAAAAAGAAGACACTAAGTTTTGGGGTAATTTGTTATGTAGTGATAATATAGTTATCTTGCCAGGACAAGATAGCTTGCCTTTATTTATATAACAAATATTTACTGAGCATCCAATGTGTATAGAGCAGTCTGTTAGGTGCCAGGTATACAAAAGTGAGTAGGAGAGACATAGTTCTTCCCTTTAAAGAACTTATAATCATGGGATGGATAGAAATGCTAAATAGGTAGAAGTAATCATATAATTAAATTACGATAACTGAAATTAAGATGGAATAGCTGGATTGTCAGTGCTTATGATTCTTAACCTGAAAGTCAGGAAAGGTTTCGCTGAGGAACTGACATTGAGGCTGATGTGAGAATGCATAGGAGTTAATCGGCTAAAGAGGAGTAAGAATGAGAAAGAGCTTTTCAAGTACAGGGACAATTGAGGTGACAACCCTTGTTCAGTGGTCCCAACTAAGAAATTTCTATGCTAGAAACTACTGGGAGATGTTTTTTTCATTTATTCATTTCTTCAAAGAAATGTTATCTGAGTGCCTACTGTGTGTCAGGCGCCGTTCTAAGCCCTGGTGATACAGTAGTGAACAAATCAAAGAGAAATCCCTGCCTTTCTAGACCTCATGTTCTAGTGGGGGAGAAGGATAATAAAAAAAATAAATGAATAAAAGTATGTAATATGGACTTCCAGTTTCTGGTCCAGCATATAAAGAGCTTGGGAGTTGTATCCTCCAAACAACAAGAAAAAACTGAACAAATTGAACATCAACTACTCTTCTCAGATCCATCAGACAACAGAGGTCATAGGGCAAACTGTTGCTCACCAAATCTGAGACACAAAGAGGCAGATACAGAGAATCAGAGCCAGGGCACGAAACCTGAAGTGTAAAAGACAAATTGCTAGAAGTACAGTATGGACAAGTCTGAGAGAGAAAAACGGCAGAGGGGCTCAGCCTGCAAGGAGGCCCCCACGCTTTTGTAGGTTTCACTTCTGGGAACCTGGGAGATTTGTCAGGTTCTCACAGCAAAGATCAGAGGGAAATTCCCTTGTGTTTCTGGTAGGGCAGGGGAGGGTAGATACTTTGAAATATGCCCCGGGCATTCTGTTCTGCTTAACAAGACCCGTCTTCAGGAGAAGCTACTTTACCAGGACCCAGATTACTAACTAACCTAGGGGAACTGAAACACCCTGCTCAAGCACCCCGTAGCCTTCCGGTCTGTCCTAAGGGAAAAACAAAACAAAACAAAACAAAACAAAACAAAACAAAACAAAACTGAGAAGCACTTGTGAAGGTCACAGCGCAGGGGCACAGGCTCAATAAAAGACTGAGACCTAATCACAGGGACTATAGATTCTCTTTCTCCCACCCCTCACTACCATATCAATAGGACTTTTAAAATAATAACAGCTGAAAGAACTGTGCATCTCAAACAGTAATTAAGAGCTCTTTAGGGAAACCTATAAAGACCAAGAGAGGCAAAAACAAGGACACCAGAAGCAAATTTAACATCTGACACCTACAGCTCCCGCAAACAGTAAAGGCAGCCTACCTCTGAGCCAGATAAACAAAATAGATCATACAATGGGTGAGGATAAATGCTGAGAAGAAAAATAAAGCAGGTAAAAGGGACAGGGTGTGTTGGTGGAGAGGGCGGGTTGCAGTTTTAAATAGGTTGGTCAGGAAATGCCTCACTGAACAGGTGACATCTTTGCAAAGATCTGAAGGAGGCAAGGGAGTGAGTCACGGGGATAGCTGGGGAAGAACAGAGGGAGCGAACATCAAGTGAAAGGTCTTTAGGGGGGAGTACGCCTGGTGCGTTGGATAAACAACAGCAAAACCAGTGTGACTGGAGCAGAGTGAGTGGGGTCAGAGTGGTAAGGTTCGGGGTGAGACTGTGCTGGTAGGGCACTGTAAAGACTTGGGTCTCTGCGGCTCCTGTGAGAACAGATCACAGGAAGGGAGCAGGGGGGCCTCGTCAGGTGGTTTGGGAAATAATTCAGGAGAGGGCTAATAGTGGCTTGGGTAAGGGAGGAAGCAGCAGAAAAGGGGAACAGTCATCAGATTCTGGATACATTTTAAAGGTAGAGCTGACAGATGTTGCTGCCGAGCCAACACATAAAACAAAAGGAGGAATCAACGTGGACTTGCTGGTCTAAGTAAAAAGGGGAGGCTGAAGAAGGAGCAAGTCTATTACGAGGGAGATCGAGTGTCAAGTTAGAAATGCCCATTAGACATCCAAGTGGAGATGTTGAGTAGGCAGTCAGACACCCACGTCTGGTGGGGTGCAGAGAGGTCTGGGCTGGAGATATAAATTTAGGAGCAGTTGGTATATAGATAGAATTTTAAGCCATGAGAACAAATGCAACCGCTAAAGGAGTGAACATATATAAAAGAGAAAAGGGCCAATGACTGAATCCTGGGACACCCAATGTTAATGAAACAATGAAATAACATTGATAAAATAAGGAGAAATGAGCAAAGAAGGCTGGGAGGTAGGAAGAAAACCAAGAGAGTGTGATGTCCTAGAAGACAAGTCAGTAAGATATTTCCAGAAGGAGAGAGTGAACAATGGTGTTAAACATTACTGAAGAGTCAAAAAAAATAATTGATCATTAAATCAAAACGTGGACACTATAGGTGAAGAGCAGTTTTGGCCCTTGGAAGAGGCAAAAGCCTTATTTAAGGGGGTAGAATGGTAGAACAGGGTGTAGAGGTATGAGTATAGATAACTCTTTAAAAGAATTGCTGTAAAGAAAGACAGAAATGTGGCCTTGTAGCTGGAGGGCAAAATAGGTGAGAGAAATAGCTTCATGTTTGTTTGCTGATGGGATGACCTGGTCAAGAGGAAAAATGATGTAGGACAAAGAAAAAGGAGGAATATCTGGAGCAACGTTCTCAAATATTTAAAGGGATTGGGATCTGGTGAACAAGTGGAGAGTTTAGCCTTAGGGAGGAAGATGGGGAGTTCATCCCTGGTAACAGGAGAAAGGCAGCATATAGGGCCCAGATGCTGGTGGGCGGGTGGAGGTGTTGGTGGGAACTTGTGGAAGTTCTCTTTATGATTGTTTCTATTTTTTCAGTGAAATAGCAATCAAGGTCAAAAGCTGAGAGTGAAGATGGGGGAGGAGGTGTTGGAAGTTTGAGACTGGAGAAAATATGGACTCAGTCCTAGGATTGTAAGTGAAGTAGCAAAATGCTCTACGATTGCCGGGCAGCAAGGAGGGCACACATGAAATTAATAGCTGCGAATGTCATGAATTTAAAGATGCACGGCACAGACGGCGGCTTCCTTCCAGCGCCATCCCTGCAAAGGGGGATAGCGTTGTTTGTTCACATCTAACAACCAGCTATGAAAATAATCAAGAAATGATGAATCTGTGTAAATTCTACTTAACTTAGAACTCTTAGACAATGAGGGTGATCTCTGGTTAGTTGACTATTTTAGATAATTAAGTCCATTATATCATATATGAACTAATTTTTATAGATTTAGAAGATGAAAAATCCCCCTACTCTCACCATCACATTAAGAGTTTTGGGATAGCAGTAAGTGTCTAAATATCTAACAGCACCTCGGTGCCATGTTATAAAAAGTAGCAATCACTGTATATCCCAGGGAAGAATCTGGTTATCTCAGTTTTCTGGAAGTTTGGGATCTGGATACATTATACTGAGAATTGTATAAAAGATGCAGAGACAGCAGTAATTGAACAACAACAAAAATATTAAAAATATATAAAAATGAAAAGGGATGTCACTAAATGTAATAAGAACATCTCCATAGAGATTCACCTATTATGCCTTGGTTGCGCCTACGACAGCACTGAAGGAACATTTCTTCCCCTCTTTATCACCTTTTCTTGGGCCTTGAAGTGACAAGGCACTGTCATTAGGTTCTGAATCTTGGCAATGGTGATGCCCATGTTGGTGAGGCATGATCGGCTAGACTTGCTCCATCTTCGCTGCAAAACAAACTTATTTCCCTCTCAGCTACTTGCCTTTTCTACTGGCTCAAATTCTTTCTATACTTGTGAATCTGCTTTATATTATTCACTTATTTTTAAAACTATCTGTCTGATTATATAAACAATATGTATTCACCAAACATAATTTGGAAAAATGGAAAGAGAAGAAAATAAAAATTATCTCACCATTCAGGGATGAACATAGGTAACATATTATTGAATTTTAATCTAATATTTTAATTCATACATATCTTTCTTTATAACATTTACATCAAACTATCATTTTGTATCCTTTTTAATTTAATATTTTATTGTGAGGTTTTTCCCATGCCATTACATAGTTTTTGAAAATACAGATTTTTAAAGACTACATAATCATCTATTATATAAATTGTCCAATAATTTATTTAGCAGTTCTCCCATTATTGTACATTTAGGATATCTTTAAGTTGTAGATAACACTAGGTGAACATCCTTGAATATAAATCTGATTATTTTCTTGAGGCAGAATCCTAGACATGGAATTATAAGGTCGAAGGGTACAAACATTTTAAAAGTTATATGCAGATATTGCAGCGGCTTCCTGCAAGATCATGCTTTTTGCAGTCCCTCTGGGTGTGAACAAGGCGACCCATTTCTCTGTACCCCTCAGAATTTTATCAGTCTTTATACTACCTCTTTGCCCACCTGACCTATGGTTAGTTCACTGCAGTTTAGTTCTCTAATGAGCTATTTATAACACTCCTAAGGGGTCTTCCTGACTACTTATTCCCACCACCAACACGTTCTCCATGCTGCTGTCACAGGTGTCTTTCCACATCACTGACCCTCTCATTTCTCTGATGAAAACCTCGGGTCCCACTCAGTCCCAGTAGGTTAGGTTATGTGACGACACATGCAGCCCTTCCCTTTTCAGCCTCATTGACCACTCATTTCTAAGTGCTTTGATAAAGCAATACAGAATATCTTTTAATTTATAAAACATGCAGTGCTCATTCATAACTCCAAGACATTATCACACTGTCACATTTTCTCCCTGAAACCCCAATTCATCTTTCAAGACACCAGGCCAAAGAGCCCTTTGTCGATGCTTTCCTGACCTCCCAGGGTGACGTAGTGCAGTTACACATGGCACTGAGCCCCAGGTCCATAGCACAGTGCCCATGTCCCCATTAGGGCCCTAATCACTTTGCCTAGCAATTATTGGCTTACCTTGACTTCCCCATTGAGTACCTCAAGGATCTTGTCTTACTTATTTTTATCCTCAGTTCTTAGCCTATTACATAGTTGATGATCAATAAGTATTTATTGACTCAATGGCTAAAAGCATATAGAATTAGGCCCTAGCCAAGGAGCTCAGTTGTTTAGAGCGTTGTTCCAAATATGCCAAGGTTGTAGGTTCAATCTCCAATCAGAGTGCATACAAGAATCAACCAATGAATGCATAAGTGGGACAGCAAATCAATGTTTCTCTCTCTCTCTCTCTCAATCAATAAATAAAATCATTTATTGATTTATCAATCAATAAAATAAAATAAAAACACAGAATTGGTTTGAGTATTCTGTCTTTACCTATCTTGGAATAGTTGGATCTCAAGGGTAGACTATGCCATTGCTAACTAGTCTGCACCGGTCTCTTAAGTGCGCTTCTGTTAGCTAGCATCTCAGTATATGGTCTGTGCCATACAGTCTTGGATCACAAGCTTCTCTTTACTCTTCAGTCTCTTCCTATTATTTGTCTTAGTTGTATTTTGCGGTTCCCTCTCCCCAATTCTTTCAGTCTACGCATCCTGTTTTGATTTCAGTTATTTGACAAAGCTCAGTACCACCAGCAGATAATGGCTTGATTTCCATCTTTCCCCATTGTTCTTGCACTGTTCCCACAGAACGCCCCAGCTATTAACATTCCGCATGTGAGTCTATTCTATTCTCTATTTGTATATTTTCTCTGCTTCTGAGTTATAATTTTACTCTTGTTGGGTATGCCCTGTAAGCAACCTCTGTCCTAGTTGAACAAGACATAATATAAACACATAAATCAACGCATAAATGCATGCTTATTTCCATTACTGCAGACTTCATGTTCTCGAAAGGCCACTTGTTGCTGACCTATATACAAATTGATTTGTCTTATCATACAACTCCTCAGGAATACTGTTCCAAGCCTTTTCTATTCTCTCTTTTCAGTGACTTGGCCCCAAGGTTTGTTTAAAAAATAGAAACCATCTGAGAAGATTTTCCTTAACTTCTCTCTCTCCCACCTTGGCCTCTCTCTCAGGGCAGTTCAGTTGGGTACTGCCCACATCATGCCGTACACACATGGTGCTTCTAGCTTTGTACTTTGGTGTCCTCAAGACCCCTGCTCCTCTGCCTATAGACCTACTCCAGTGGAGCTCAGTCCACAAACTCAGCTGACAACCCACATCTCTGTCCTTTCCATAATGCATCTTAGAAAAATTTCTGGTTTGAAACCCATTCTGCTGATGTGGTTAAAAAAGATTAACATCTTTCTTTCTTTTTTCATTTAATCGGAATTATATTTTTTACATTCAACTTCTTTCTTTTTTAGAGTTTACTCGTTTCCCCCCTTGGAGCTTGTGCAGTAGGAAGACTGAGAATGGGGGCAGAACAAAGAAGGCAGCAGTAGTTCTCTCGGCCATTGGTCTGCTGGGTCACTGTTGAGGAGTCTGTTTCCCCACACCCTCCTTGGCACGTGAGCATCTTTGCTGAGCCTGCGTGGGGTCCTGTACCCCCAGACCGATCACACAGCCCTTGCCTCTTAGGTCGTACCTTCTTCTGTGGGGCTGCTGGGAGGCAGGGCTGCCCCTTCTGCTCTGGGAATCTGCAGACAGCTTTCTCTATTTTTCTTCCCCTGCTCCGGCTGTGGGAAATATGTTTCCCTTCATTTTTCTTCAAGAAACTGGCTCTTTAACAAAAAAAGTCCTAATTTCTCCTAAGGGTTTAAGAGTTTGGAAGAACAACAGCAAAAGAAGCTGAGAAGACTTTTGAGTAACTATAGAACCACCTGAATGCTTTAAATATCGGAAGGAAAAACTCAAAATAATATCTTGAATGATGTTCCCATCACAGTAAACAAAATAAAACCAAAGAAAAACCAGATTTTTCTCCGTCCATCCCCATTCTTTTCACCATTAGCCTATTTGAAAAAGCAGTCTTTATCCACTGTCTTCATTCTGGGTTAGTCACATCTGTAATCACTTGTAATATGTCTTTTACTTCTACCACTCTGTTAAAAACACTCTCCTAATCACCAGCCCAACAGCTTTTAGCTTCTTCCTCCTTTCTTCTGAGCTCCCGTTTGTTCTTCCAGCCTTCCTCTCTGCCTCTGTATTAAGTAGTCTCTCCTTATCACCAGGGAATACATTCCAAGACTCACAATGAATGTCAGAAACCATGAATAGTACTGAACCCTAGATCCATCCATATCTATGATAAAGCATAATATAAATTAGGCACAGTAGGAGATTGAGAACAATAACTAATAATAAAATAGAATAATTATAACAATATACTATAAAAAAAGTTATATGGACGTGACATTACTAAGTAAAATAAGAGTTACTTGAGCATGAGCACTGTGATACCGCAACAGTCGAAGATAAGGAAGACAAATAGAAGGTGACTAACGGGAGGGGTGCACGTATAGCATGGATAAGCTGGACAAACGGATGATTCACGTCCCAGGCAGGATGGAGATGGATGGCACAAGGCCATCCATCAAGCCTTGATGGATCAAGGCTTGATCCATCAAGCTACTTAGAATGGCACAAAATTGAAGACTTATGAATTGTTTATTTCTGGAATATTTTAATATTTTTGGACTGTGGGTAGCTGAAACCTTGAAAAGCAAACCATGGGAATTGCTGTCTGACTATTCAGTGGCAGGCATTGAGCTATGCATTGGAAACACAAGAATGAATTACACACTTCTTGTTTTAAAGGAACTTAGGATCACGAGAGGCATATAGGTAATAAGCGAGTATTGCACAAAAAAATCTGTTCCTTCTGTTTTTGATACCAGAAAGACCCTGGCCCCTTCCTGCTGACGTTTACACTTCTAACTCCTCCTCCTTAAATGTCCTCTTTTTTTCCACTAACTCCTCTTGCTTTTTCCACTCTCCCACCCCTTCCAAGAGTTTGCCCTGGTTTCCTTCTCCCTAGGTTTGCTCCTTCAGAGAAGTTCTTCGTGTCCGTGTGGACTGATTCTAAAGCTGCATCTCTGGGCTGGCTGAGATTCACTTAGATATCCTCTTAACACCTCCTCTTCCTCTGTTAATGACATCACCATTCTTTTTCAGTAAAGCTTGAGACTGTCACCACCTTTTCTCTAATCTTAGCATCCAGCCAATTTCTACATCCAAATGGTTCTTCCTCTCCAGGGTCTCTCTCATTCAGCCTTTTTTTCTTGTTCACCCTAGCATTAAATTAAAACCATTATAGCACTAAGAACTTTCTGCTTTGTTCTTCTTCAGGCCTGGAAAGTACACCTCTCCCCTAAACAATGACAGAATCCTGGAAACTTGTCTCTTGGTTGCAAACTTTTCACGTTCAAAAGTACCACATCGATAATCATTTCTCAATATGTACCTGTATCGAATCATTATGTTGTACACCTTAAACCAATACAATGTCATGTGGAAGCTGAAGGGTCTTTCTACCCATTCCAACTTGGAGATTAGAGGTGGTTCACCACACCATCAAGTCATTCTCTCACACGAGCTGGGTATCCTACCATTCTTACTATAATGGGGATCGAACTCAGACTCCAGCCCTTCTCTCCCCTCAGGATGTTGGGGCTGGGGCTGGGGAATGAGGGGGATAGGGAGGTATGGGACTGAAAGTCCAATTTTCTAATCACATGGTTGGTTCCCCTGGCAACCAGCCTTCATCCTTAGGTGTAATCTAAAAGTGACCTAATTAACATAACAAAAGACACCGTTGTCACTTTCCCATTAATCACAATGATTTTAGGAACTCTATGCCACAAACAGGGATGAAGGCCTACCATTCTTATACATATCTTATTATACATCACAATATCACACAATTATATCTTAATCAAATGGGGGGAGTAGGGACACTATCATATCTATTTTGTCATTTTCTTACCCCAAATCCTTCATTTTCTCTTCTTTGTGAATTGAAGTTTAAATTTTTTACCCAGCATTCAGTGTCCCTATGATATAGTCCAAATTTATATTTCTGTCTTTATCTCCAAGGAGATCCTCAGGAATATTGATACTACAGCATACATTTGTTGTTTCTCGGATATCAGTTTATTGCCTAGTTGCTTTTGCTGGTACTTTTACTGCTAGAATATACTACTGCTCATTGCTACTTGTGAGAATCTTAGCCATTGAAAAAAACTTTTCAAAAGGTTTGTTTATGAAGCCACTCAGGTCTCCCTAATAGATGTGTTTTCTGCCTCTGACTTCCCAGGAGTATTTTGTTTGAACATATTGCATGGTGGTTATCTTACCCTTCCTTCCCGGTGTTACAGTTATTTTTTTACTTCTCATATCTTCTTGCTAATCTTCAATCTTCTCAGAGATGGTGACTTTTCTTATCAATATTGCAGATTTAACAGTGCTTATCAATGTGTCTTCTGTATAGAGGGACATGGTATCTATTCTTACTTTGTCCTGAGTAACAGAACTTCTGTTTTTTTCAGGGTGATAATGTGCCCAGCTAAAAATACTTACTCTCCAAATTTTCTTGCAGTCAGGTGGCTGAATGAGTCAGTTCTATACAAGGAAATGAAAGCTGAGGGTTTCTGGTTTTCTGGATATAGGCATCACAATTCTTCTTGCGCTGTTCTTCGTGCTTCGACGTTGACCCGAAGGCCATTAGGCTAGTCTTACGACCATTAGGTAATACCCTTCAGGGTGAAGGTGAAAACGTTGATTCTCTCATTCAACAGATATTTGCCGAACACCTACTGTGGTGCCAGGCACTATTATAGATGCTTCAAAAAGTGGCAGAGCAGGAGGATAGAAAGAGTCTGGGTCCCATATGGCATCACTAAACACTGAAACAGCTCTAACTGCCTACCTCTACACTTCATGAATCCCATTTGCTTTAAGCTACTTTTACTCAGTTTTATTATTTTCTGCTATTTTTAGCTGAATGCAGTTCTTATTCATACAGGATTGTTTACTTTTTTAAAGCCTAGAATTTTAAGTGAGACTGACCTGTTTATTTTTCTCTTGAAATAATCATATGGATTTTCTTCTTTATTCTATTGATTATTATTTGTTTTGAAATACCAACCTTGCATTCTTGTAATAAGCCTACTTGATTGAGATGTAATTATCCTTATTGTGTATCCATGGAATCAGTTTGCTAATATTTTGTTTGGGATTTTTGCATTATATCTGACAGATACTGGCCTATAATTTTTCTTCCTTGTAATGTTAGTGTCAACTTTGTCATCAAGGTTATGCTGGTATTATAAAATGAGTTGGGAAGTAGTTCTTTTTTACTATCAGAAAGAGTTTGCATAAGATTGTTCTTATTTCCTTAAACATTTGGAAGAATTTACCAGTGAAGAATCTGGACCTAGAGTTTTTCATTGTTTTAAGTATGTATTCAATGTCTTTGATATTCACAGAATTATTAAGATTTTCTGTTTATTTTTTAGTCATTTTTGGTTAAGTTGTGTTTTTTAAGAAATTTGTCCATTTCATTTAAACTCAAATTTATTTATCTGTTTATTATCTTTTTAATGTCTATGGAATCTATAGTAAAGGCCCCCTTTTTTATATATGATATTAGCAAGTTGAGTTTTCTTTCTATTGTTTTAAAGAGAGAGGCAGGAAGAGAGAGAAACATCAGCGTGAGAGAGAAGCATCTCCTGGTTGCCTCCTGTAGGCACCTGGACTGAGGATCACACACATCGGACTGAGAATGGAACCTGCAACCCAGGCATGTGCTCTGACTGGGAGTAGAACCCGCAGCCCTTTGGCTACCGGCCCACACTCCAACCAACTGAGCCATACTTTCCAGGCCTGTTTTTGTTTTTTCTTGATTAGCCTTTCTTGGGTTTTACCAATTTTGAAATTTGTTTTCAAAGAACCACCTTTTGCCTTTGTTAATTTTCTCTAGTGTACGTTTGCTTTCTATTTTATTGATCTCTGCTCTTATTTTCGTTGGGTTTAATATGTTGGGTTTTTTTTTTTCAGCCTAGTTTCTTGAGATAAAAGCTTGTATCCTTGATATTTAACCTTTTTTCTTTCTAATATCTGCATTTAAAGTTATATATTTCTTTTTCAGCATTGCTTTAGCTGCATACCACAAGTATTGATATGTGAAGTCTTCATTTTCACTTAGTTAAAAATAGTTTCAGGCCCTGACTGGTGTGACTCAGTGGATTGAGCACCGGTCTGTGAACCAAAAGGTCACTGGTTCAATTCCTGGTCAGGGCACATACCTGGGTCGTGGGCCAGGTTCCTAGTTGGGGCATGCAAGAGGCAACACTGATTGATATTTCTCTCTTTCTCCCTCCCTTCTCCTCTATCTAAAGGTAAATAAATAAAATCTTAAAAAAGAAATAGTTTCAAGCCCTGACTGGCGTGGCTCAGTGTGTTGGGTGTCATCCCACAAACTAATGGGCTGCCGGTTCAGTGCCTGGTCAGGGCACATGCCTGGATTGCAGGCCAGGTCCCTGAGAGGCAACCAATGGATGTTTTTCTCTCCCTCCTTTCCTTCCTCCCTCCCCATCTCTGAAAATAAATAAATATTATTATTTTTTTAAGTTTCTAATTTCCATTGGGATTTCTAGATTATTTTGGTTAATTTTCTGTTATTGATTTCTAGGTTAATTCCTCTGTGGTCCAAGAATTTACTCTGTGATTTTATCCTCTGAGATTTGTTGAGACTTTCTTTATGGCCCAGTACAAGATCTACTTTAGTAAATATTCCATGTGCAAACGTAAAGAATGTGTTTTACAAAACTGTTAGTTGTACATATATAGTGTTATATATATATAAACTATATAACTACATCAAGTTTTTAATCACTTTATTAAAATGTCATATATTTTTACTAATTTTCTTATCTGCCTAGCCTATCAGTTACTGAAAGCAATATGTTAAAATTATCAGTTATTATTATAAATTTGATTATTTGCTTTATATATTTTGAAGCTGTTATTAAGTGCATAGAAATTTATGATTTCCGTTGAATTGACACTTCAGTGAATATAAAATATTCTTCTTTATTTTCAGTCATACTTCTTGCTTTTGACTCTTCTTAATCTGATATTATAATAGTGTACCAATTTTCTTTTTAGTAAAGTTGGCATGGTATATCTTTTCTATCCTTTTAAACTTTTCTGTGTCTTTATATTCAAGATATGTCTGTTGGCAGAGTCAGGTTTAAATCCCAGTTCTTCTCCTTCTTATTAGCTAAGGCTCAATTTCCTGCCTATAAAATGAAAAATAATATATACTAAAATAGTTACTATTACTAGTAACTATTGTATGTAATAGATGCCCAATGTATCTTTTTTCTTTTTTGATATAGTTTTTTTCTCATTTTTATTCCAGGGAAATGCTATTCCAGTGTAGTCCGTATTGTCTGGTTGTATTTATATTAAGATAAGATGAAAACGTTTCTGAACTTTTGTTTTTCTGGTCCCTCATTATGAAACTGAGTCTGGAGAAAATACTTATGCAATTTTATACTTTCTTCTTTGTAATACTGCTTCAGAAAGGAAAACTGAGATAGTCCTGCTCTTTGACTTCCATGAGTTAGTAGGAGATATTTAAAAGACTCATTATGAAGACCAAATAAATAAATAAATAAATAAATAACCCCACAAAACTTAATTATAAGCCATGTATTAACAGAAAAATAGAGATTCACTAACTGTTACTTGTTTTAGTTTAAGGATCTATTTATACTCCATCCACCCCTCCATGCTAAAAGCTCTTACTACATCCAGGGTCTGAAAGAATAAGATTGAGGAAGGATTTTAAAGAGTATTTCTTCAGAGAGAGAGATGGGCTGGGCTTGTAACCCTCCCCAAGGGGCAGGATAAGGGACCTTCGCCTTATCTTAAGCCCAGTGCAAGGGACTTAAAAGCACTCACTGAACTCAATATGAAATTAGGATACAAAGAGGACCAGAGTTTTCTTCCTGTCTGAGAAATCGAAAAGGCATCAGGCAGGCTGGTTTGCTTTGGATGGATGAATTGGAGGAGGGGTGCATGAGTCACACCAAGGGAGTCTCAGATGAGAAGTCCTCAGTAATAGAGCTTTCTATGAATCCACAAAATAGCTCATAGGAATTGGTGCTTTTTACCACAGAGTACAGGATCATTTTACAATTGTACTAATTAGATGAAAGTTTTCCTGTCTACCCCAATCTCTCCTCTTTCCTACCAACACCCTTTGGCCTTGGAAGAAAGAATCACAGCCTAATTAGCAAAGTAGCAAAGGGAAGGTACAAGGAAGAAGGGTTCCCTTTCCCCTATGCAACCATTTTCCTGACTTCCCACACTGCAAAAATCTTATAGGAGGAAGGGAGGGAGGATTTTTAATTCCAAATCTGATTTGAACTTTTGATTATTAATGTAACTGGGTACTCTCAATTATGAACTTGAGATCATGTTTACGACATGAAAGGACAGTTGGATTTTTTATTACCTGGATAATCAGAAGAATCATGGGACTTTTGAGTTTTCATCTAACTCAGAGGAAGACTGTTCCCCATCAATTAACCTTGAAAGGGAGAATGTGAGACAATCTAAAGTTGATGGGTGATTATACCCCATGAATCCTGTCTGGTAAACTACTAACTGGTTGAGCTTTGTCATTCCCAGTGAATCTTCTGGTCCAATCCTGAGTACTAAGTGGAAACGGCAACATAGTCTGGTACAAGAGGCTTCTGCTTCATCTTAGTTATGCGACCTTGTAAAACACAGCTAATTCCTAATCATGGTTTTCTAATCTGAAAAATAAAGTAACTACAGAGCATCTTTTTTTTTTTTTACTCACAACATTTTTGTTGGGAAGATTAAATAAGACTGTGCACTTGAAAATGTTCCTAAATTCCAATAGGTACTCAAAATCAATCAAAGACTTGATTAATGTACCTTGATTAGATGGTACTTTGAAAGCTCATCACATTTTTCTCTCTTGCCCATGGACTGAGACATCCTAAACCAATAGCCAAGTAAGAATAAGAAGGAGAAAACTCCAGAGAAAGCTAGTCCAGAGAACCCCCAGAGGCCCATTTCTGCCCCTAATACTGCCAGGATCATCTGTTCTGTGCATGTATTCTTAATGTTTTATCACCATTTATAAAAGCCATTGACAAATTAGCTCTCATAAATGTTTTCTTCCCTCACCAGTTTTTCAGCACCTTCTTCAACACAAGTGTTGAATTACTGGCCAATTACCTGGAAACTAAAATGAGCCCAAGAGAGTCAGTGAATTACTAAGAAAATCATTTACAGAGGGAGGTTACATTGATGCAGAAGGTTCATTGAAAAAATGTTTTTATTTGTTTCATAGAAGAACTGGGAAAGTAGAAAAGAGCATGAGGAAGAGGCTGAGGGATGATCTGACTTGTTAGCAACAAGGAGAAAAGTATGAGCATTTCATAGGCTATACAATATTTGTCTGCAGTTGTGGTATGGTATCTTCTTGACAAAGCCACTAGGAAACTGGTTGCCACTAATTGAAAATGGTTCTGCCAGGGCTTGAATGTGGCAATGTGCTGCTGTGTTGTATATAATAATGAAAATAGTGGCATTTGTGAAGGAAAATGGACCATGAAATATTCAAAGGATGCTTCAGTTTCTGTAGGTATCCATTCCTTTTCTCCTCCCTAGGCTGTTTCAAATTTATAGATTTTTAATTTTTTTGTTTATTTATTTTCCCCATTACCCTTTATCTCCCTTATAACCCTCTCCCCAGCTGCAATCACCACACTGTTATCCATGTCCCTGAGTCCTTCTTATTTTCTTGATCCCTCTACTACCTACCCCTCCATAGTTGTCAACCTGCTCTCTGTCTGTGAGTCTGTCTCTATTTTGCTTGTTAGTTCAGTTTGCTCATTAGATTCCACATATGAGTAAAATTTAGTTTCAAATTCAGATTTTCAGCTTCCCGAAATCAGTGACGATGTTTTCCACTGCTTGTACCACCACACCGTATCTCTTTGCTTCTTCCCCTGTGAGTGGTGCCATTTAAAAGAATATAAATCTCCTCTCTCATTGCTTCTCAGGGACTTATGCTCTAAAATAAACTTTGCATTCGTACACCAGTAAGAGAATAAATACTCTGTGTCACAGAGTGGATCAAGGAGTGGGAATGACGCATCGATAAACCAATTAAGTATCGTGTTCAGATGTTAAAAGTGGGGGAAGTTTGGAGGGCTGTGCAAGGGAGCTATTTTAGTTGGTGGAGAGATGTTACCTAAAGTCAAAAGAAAAAAAACCCTCTTTAATCATAATATTTAAAGTCCTAACAGTAATGAAAAAAAAGGACTAAAAATAAGTTAACTCTCCAAACTAGCAAGGGAGGGGGAGGAAGTAGAATTGAATTAAAGTGCTTTATCGTTTATGGTGGGCAGTCAAAAGATACTAACATTGACAAGTCAAGAAATAGAAATGTAACAGATTTTGATAGCAGTGAAAGTGACTATCATTAGTTATAAACCCAGGAGCAGTTGCTTCCCCAGAGGGCTTCAGGAGGCACCAGGGAGCAAAATGTACAGAAGAGGGATACTCTGCTCTCCCTCGTCCCCTGTCAGGTCAATGGGAACAACTCTGTTTATCAGTTTTACATCTTGGGTTACAGTGAATTATTTTGCTTGGGGAAAAAAGTTTCTATGCTTATTGAACCAAGAGTGAAGGGCTCACTGAAATTTGGCTGTTTTATATTTGGGTTCTTAGGAATTTGAAGTGGGTTGATATGTAGTTGGGAGGGGTGGTGTGGCTGTCTTTGTCATTTGCAGGGAAACAATAAAGAAGTAGAAGAAAGCAAAGAGGAGGTGAGGAGGTATTAACTAGCCCCAGAGGGAAAAGATTTTCACCCCTTGGAATTTCATAGTCCCCTATCCCTGATAGAACCACTGGATTCCACTATCCTAGATCCTTCCAATGAAACCTTCATTCTATTTGTCAAGTATGGATGGGATTCTTTTCCTTAGAACTGAAAAGAAGAGAAAAGAAAAGAAGAAAAGCTTTGACTAAGATATAGAAGAGAGCACATTGGGGAGAGAAGACGAGACTCCCTGAAAGAGCCAGTTCAGGCGTATGTTGATGTGTAAGTACTATGGGAAGCGCTTCATTTCTGACTCTTAGTAGGAAGGGATTGTCTCTACTTTCCAAAAAGTTTTCCTCAGTGTTGATGATCCTTAGCCTTATGAGTCCCTCAACCTCACTTTCCCCTGAAGTCCTACAAGTGACATTAGAAGTAAGAAGTCTAAGAGGCTGGCCTATTTGCAAGCAGATTTCAGACTTTATAGCCTCTGGACTACAACCACACCTTAAATATTGTTAAGCATGAACGTGAAGAAATAAAAAGTTTGCTATTGCTGACAAAAATTCTTAACTCTTTTGACTCTTGCTTCCTTTCCTTTGCCTCCCTCCAAAGTTCAAGAAGACTAATCCGTGGGTCCCTCTTTCAGTTTCTTGCCAGACTTTCCTGCCTTCTTGCCTTCCTTTAAGCTTTTCTATTTTTGAAATGCCTTTCTTCCTATTCCTTCTCCACCTGGTGAACTCATTTCATTGTACAACTTTAATCAATTATTAATTGATTGTTTTTACATGCTTATACCTCATCTTGAACCTATTTTAATGTCAGCTTTTATCAAACTGCATTACAGTTAGTTGTTTTTATAACTGTGGTCTCTGCTAGATTAATCCAACAAACATTTGATAAGTAACCATGTGTGCCACACCTTGGATTGAGCAACACAGAAATTATTCTCTGCCTTTCTGTCCTTTAAGAGCTCACACTGTAGTGGGGACGATGTGCAAATGATTGCACTGTCCCTAGATAGATGCTATAAAATATAGGAATACTATGCTAAGGGAAATTTGAAGTGCGTAGGGCTGTTGTTCAAGATGAGAACACAATTTCTGGATGTTGAAATTACCCTGAATTTTTAAGGAAAATGGGATTATTTGGATAAACAGCTAACCTTTGTCAAAATGCTCTTTCAGAAAAGTCATAGTGTATCAATGTAGTTGGAGGCAATATTCTGGCTAGGATCAACCATTGGCCGCCCACAGAATGGTTATTGTTACAATGTTATGAACTGTGCAGGACATTATATTTTGGGCTACAGCTAAAAGATTTGGGGTATGTTCCTATGATTTCCAGTTAAACATCCCAAGATGTAGAAGAAAAAGGAATACTGGGATTTGAATTGATTAGATGTGAGTTTGAACTGAGGCACTTTTGTTTATTCTATTTATTTATTTATTTATTTATTTTAATCCTTACCTGATAAGGATATGTTCACCAGTTAGAGAGAAAGGGAGGGAGGGAGGGAGAGAGAGAGAGAGAGAGAGAGAGAAGGAAACATCGATCGGTTGCCTCCCATACACATCCTGAACCTGCAATATTTTGCTGTACGAGATGATGCTCTAACCAACTGAATCACTCGGCCAGGACAGAGGCTCTATTATTTATTAGGTGCCTAAGTTACTTGCTTTCTCTGAGTATCAATTTCTTTGTAAAATGAGGATTAAAAATAAATATCCACATGGTCGTATGGATGATTATATAAGACAATGCATGTAAAGCACTTAGCACTGTGCCCAGCACATAAAAAAGAATTCAGTAAATGTTGGTTTCCCTGTATCCATTTCCAAAATTAAAAAAAGAACAGGTTGGTCCAGAACCAGAGGGAAAATGCCAAAGGAGATTTGGAGCAGGTATCCGCTGCTCTGTCTTCCTTTGATCTGGTAAGTCGCATCATTCCACAGCCTGCTAAGCCTGTCCAGCAGCTGAAGAGTTAATTTTTAACCCCAATTTCCTCCCTCGGTTGAGACTCAGGCCACTCGGGTTCAGAGTTTCCTGAGTCCGCCGTGAGCAGAATTCATGGTCCTCAGCCCCGGTGCTAACCTCCTGAGGCTGGCCCCTGGAGGAGTGCTCAGGATTTCCTTCCCTCTTCAACACCACACAAGGCCGCCTGGGGAAGAGAAAGAAAGTTGTTTCCTGGGCAGCTCGGTGAATATCTCAGGGCTGTGCAGAGCACAAGGACTTGTAAAATAAAAGAGGAAGGGCTTTCTGATTCGTGTCTGGCTCCCCCAAACCCTGAGCAATCTGTTCCTGTTTAAAACAAAAAGCAAAACATGTTTCCTCAAACTGGTTTAAGAGAATAGTGATGACTAAGGCAGTATATTTATTTTAGCTGTCACAGGAGTCATGGCTTCCTAGATTAAAGAAATTCTTTAATTCTTCTGTATTTTTAAAAATACTGTAGTTCCCTTCCTAAGAACTCTTGAAAAGAAGTTCTTTTTTGGACATTAAACTATCAGGGGAGAAGTTCTCAACTCTGAAAACTTTCCTTGTTCAGACAGATTGGAAAAGTTTGTTGAGAACAGCATAGACCTACATAGATGGTTGAGCAAGGCTAAAAAAAGTAATAAAGGGACAAATGAAGATTATATTTATTCAATTGATAAATAATCATTAAGCACCTATTATGTACCACACAGACTATGAATACAATTCTGGGTAAAAAAGCTGAACAAGGTGTCCTGACTCCTCATGTTTCTTAACATAGGGGGGCTGTTAATAGGTAAAGGCCTTGACAGTAGAACAAGGTGGTGTAGGAGAGGACTCAGACACCCAAAGGATGAGCAGAATTTAACCAGATGAACAGAGCTGTGGATATTTGAAAGAGAGTTCTAGGCGGAGAGAACAGCATATTAAGGCTTAGAAATAAGAAAGAGTAGAGCGGGTTTGAGGAATGAAACTCGTAGTGTATCTGGATCACAAAGGTAGCAGAAAGAACAGCTGGAGATGAGGTTGGCAGGATACCCATTCTCTTTCTTTCAGCAGCTTGAGGCTGGCAACGTGTGGATTTAGGATTGAGGGGAAGGTAAACTCCCTGGAAATGTTGGGACTAAGCCATGTGCTCCAACCGAATCTTGCCAAAAGCGATGTGTAACATGCTTCCTTTTTTCCCATTTTGCTGATGTTTCATGTGTGAATAGTTTCCATGGGCAGCTCAGGTGATTCTTGATGGAGCTAGAGTTAGAGTCAGCTCATTTGCTAAATGTCAGATCCTCATCTCCAGTCTCAACCGCTGGGATGTTGACAACCTTAACCGATGGAACCCACTGTTTACTCTATCAACTAATAAATGGAAGATGAAGGAGCCATGATGGGAATGGGTCCTAGACACAAGGGCTTCCTGAGCACTTAGCTAGTGATGAAAAACAATCAATTCTCTCTGACTCGGCTGTAGGAATTGAGATATGAGGAGGCAAGAAAATACTGGAAGAATAGATTTATGAACGACAACCTAACTCAAATGCTGACGAGAACCACTGGACATGTGGCCATCTTGATATGTGCTACCTTAAAATATAGCCCTTGGCTTGTTTCCATTAAAAAGACAGTTCTGTATTCTTCCTAGAACACTCATGAAAGTCACCTTAAAAAGAGTCATGACATCAGAGAATTAAAAAAACTTCAGAGACGATTTTGTTCAATACTTTTATTTTGGAGATGAAGGCTTTGCTCCAACATGTGAGGTGGTGCATCCAGTCTGGTTCCTGCCCCAGGGCTCTTAGGCACCTGTTCCCTCTGTCTTGTTCAGCACTCTGCTGAATTCCCTAATTAAAACAGCTTCTAACCGATTTTTCTTAATATCCTTACTTGTTTTATTGCACATACATTCCCTGTAATATTTTATTTTCTTATTTATTGACTGTCTCTTTCGGTAGCAGTTAAGTAAGTATTTGTCTTAAATCACTGCTTTTTTTTTTTTTTTAAGTATTTTAGACAGTGCCAGGGACATGATAGCACTCAATACATTAAGTTTTTAAAATTTATTAATGAATGAAAAGTAGAGCTTGAGTCTGCTAGGTCATTGACTTTTTTATTACTCTAGTGCTTCTCAAATTGTAATGTGTGTGAGAATCACCTGCAGATTTATTAAAATGCCAGTCTGATTGAGAATGTCTTGAATTCTGAGATTCTGCATTTTGATGCCAATGACTGAGGTCCATGGACCACATTTCAAGTACTATACCACAGTTGTGTTCCTGAAGCAAAAGTTAGCCCATCTTTGCCAGGAATATTTTATAGTCTACTTCAATACACATGGTTTAGTTTTATTTTTTTCTAAACAAGGAGTAGGGAGTTAAGCTGCATTTTGTTAAGATTTTATTATAAAAATTTTCAACCAAAGAGAAGTTGAATTAGTGTTTGGGGTTCCTTCGGATGTATTCCTAGAAGTGGGATTGCTGGGTTGAAAGGCAGTTCTGTTTTTAATTTTTTGAGGTATCTCCATACTGCTTTCCACAGTGGCTGCACCAGTCTATATTCCCACCAACAGTGCATAAGGGTTCCCCTTTCTCCACAAACTTGCCAGCACATGTTCATTGTAGCATTATTTACCATCACCAAGATATGGAAGCAGCTCAAGTATCCATTAGTAGATGAGTGGATAAAACAACTATGGGACATTTACACAATGGAATACTACTCAGACATAAAAAAGAAGAAAGTTTTACCCTCTGCAACAGTATGGATTGACCTGGAAAACATTGTGCTAAGTGAAAAATGCCAGTCAGAGAAAGACAAATAACCATATGATTTCACCCATAAGTGAAATCCAATGAACAAACTGAACAAACAAGGAAAATGGGTCCAGATTTACAGATGAAGAACAGGATGACAGCTAGGGCAGGTTAGGGGGTGGAAGGAGCAAACAAAGAGAAAAAAAGGACTCATGTACATGGACAACAGTGTGGTGATCGCTGGAGGGTGGGGGATATCAGAGAACTAAATGGTAATGGAAAAAATACAATAAAGACTAAATTTAAAAAAGAACCAATAAAATTAGCTTTTATCATTAAAAAAAAGAAAAGTTGAAAGATTTTTACCGCGAACCTACCACCTTGACTATACCATTAACATTGTACTACTGTCGCTTTTCTCATTTTGATTCAATTATCCCCTTCATAGCCAACCTCAGTCTATATTGCGTTTTGATACATCCCAAAGTGAGTTGCAGGCAGTAGTGCATTTTTTCCAAAATACTTTTCAGTTGTATTTAAAAATGTGACTGCCTTCCTGCTTGTTGACCCAACTGAAGGCTGTTCGGGAGGCCTATTCAGCCAGCCCCATCTGTCACTTTTCCTACCCGCATTCTTGTTCCTGGTCTTTTCCTGCCAGAGGACACTGAAGTTGGTGCTCCTGGAAATGTTAGACACATTCCATGTCTGTTGAAGACAGCCCATTATGATTTTAAGCCCAAATCAAGTTTGCCTATGGGGATAATTTAAATTATTCTGCAGAGGACAGAATAGAAGGAAACAATAATTTATTTCAGGTCCTGGCATTTTTGATAAAACTGAACAAAGGCTGTGAAGTTGAGATTTTCCTTTCAGACTAACAATTGTTGGAGGGTGAGAAACATTTCTTAATAATCATTGTATCACCAGTACCTAGTACAGCCTGTAGCACATATTAACTGTTACGTTTGCTGAAAGAGTGATCGAATAAGTGATGAACACTGACAGTGGAATAGCAATTTCCCTACTTGATCTTTGATTGTCGGTGTGAGTCTCCGCCAGACCCATCCTTATCCAGGGCAGAGTTTTTCACCCTCCGTTCTTTCGGTCCAGGCCATCCTTTGTTGTGGGGGCCTGTCCTGTGTTATTGTCAGTTGTTTAGCAGCATCCCAGGCCTCTGTTAACTGAATGCCAGTAGCAATCTTTCCAGTCATGCCCATCAGAAGTGTCTCCATCCCTGGCTGGTGTGGCTTAGTGGATTGAGTGCCAGACTGTGAACCAAAGGGTCGCAGGGTTCAATTCCCAGTCAGGGCACATGCCTGGGTTGCGGGCCAGGTCCCCAGTTGGGGGTGTGTGAAAGGCAACTACAGATTGATGTTTCTCTCCTTGTCATTCTCCCTCCCTTCCTCTCTCTCTCTAGAAATAAATTTTAAAAAAATCTTTAAAAAAGAAAAAGGAAGAAATATCTCCAGACATTGTCAAATGTAACTTGGGGAACAAAATTGCCTATGTTTGAGAACCACTAAGTTACAGAAACTGAAACCTCACAACTTGGGGCTAGCTCTACCAAACTTCTGAGCTGATGAGAACCAAGCCTGAATATATATTAAGAGTCAGAAAAATATGCTTA